>VSMD01075286.1:0-15628 GCA_008750895.1 Mirza zaza | reverse complement strand
GAGCGAGACCCCATCTCTACTATAAAAATAGAAAGAAATTAATTGGCCAACTAATATATATATATATATAAAAAAAAAAAAAAATTAGCCGGGCATGGTGGCGCATGCCTGTAGTCCCAGCTACTCGGGAGGCTGAGGCAGCAGGATTGCTCGAGCTCAGGAGTTTGAGGTTGCTGTGAGCTAGGCTGACGCCATGGCACTCACTCTAGCCTGGGCAACAAAGTGAGACTCTGTCTCAAAAAAAAAATAAAAATAAAAATAAAAAAAATAAAAACAAAGTAAAGGTCAGGAGGAAGGAAATAGAATATAATTTCAAAATGTGCAAAAGATCTGAACAGACCCCACACCAAAGCAAACAAGCAAAGCAAGCATATGAAAAGATGCTCAACATTGTATTTCATTAGGGAAATGTAAAGTAAAACAAGGAGATACTTCTACACACCTATCAGGACAGTTATAATCCAAAACACTAACAACTCCAAATGCTAAAGTAGAGCAACAGGAACTCTCATTCATTGCTGGTAGGAATATAAAATGGTACAGCCACTTTAGAAAACCGTTTGGCAATTTCTCACAAAACTAAACATACTCTTACTATATGATTAGCAATCACAATCCTTGGTATTTACCCAATGACTTGAAAACTTATGTCCACACCAAAACCTGAACATGGATGCCTGAACATGGTAGCATTTATAGTTGCCAAAACTTGGAAGCAAACAAGATGGCTTTCAAAAGGTGAAGGGACAAATAAACTGCGGTACATCCATCCATACAATGGAATATTATTCTGCCCTAAAAAGAAATACCAAGCAACAAAAGACATGGAGGAACTTTAAATGCACTATTAAGTGAAAATGCTACATACTATTAACATGTGGCTCCACAGTCAGCCTTCTGTATCTCTGGGTTCCCCATCCACAGACTCAATCAACAGTGGACCGAAAGTATTTGGGAAATAAATAAATAACACAATACCAGCCTGAGCAAAAGGGAGACCCTGGCTCTACAAAACAGAAAAATCGGCTGGGTGTGGTGGCATAGTGCCTGTAGTCCCAGCTACTTGGGAGGTGGGAAGATAGCTTGAACCCAGGAGTTTGAGGTTGCAGTGAACTATGATGACACCACTGCACTCTAGTCAGGGTGACAGAGCGAGATCGTGTCTCAAAATAAATAAATAAGACAATAAAAAATAACACAAATTTAGAAAACAAAGTGTAGTAACTATTTACTAAGCATTTACATTATGTTAGACATTGTAAGTAATCTAGAGATGATTTGAAGTATACTGGAGGACATGTGTAGGTTATATGTAAATACCACATCATCTTATATAAGGGACCTGAGCACCTTGGGATTTTGGTATGGGGGAATGTCCTGGAACCAATCCCCCAAGGATAAAGACAGACCATAAATGACATTCTGGAAAATGAAAAACTATGGAGGGGGGGGGCTGTGTAGGAATTGTCTATACTTTCTGCTCAATTTTGTTGTGAACCTAAAGCCGCTCTAAAAAATATTGTGGGGGGGTGGTTAGTATATGCCTGCACACAAGAGCAACCATACACAATTTGGAGTCAAAAGAAAATTAATTTAAATAAATATACAGGAAAGGCATTTTGCAAAAAAAATTAACAAAAATATATTCCTTCCCAGCTACTTGGGAGGCTGAGGCAGTAGGATTGCTTAAGCCCAGGAGTTTGAGGTTGCTGTGAGCTAGGCTTGATGCCACAGCACTCAGTCTAGCCTGGGCAACAAAGTGAGACTCTGTCTCAAAAAACAAAACAACAAAAAAAAAAACAAAGGAGATTACAATTCCCCCAAATTAAAAATTACTGAATTAGAATATATTTTACGATAGTGCCTATCTATACTACATAGCCCCTTGAATCATTATAGTCCATTTCATATACTTTCAACAAAACTCTTTCTTTCCTACTTAGACCTTCTGCTAATGGCGTTGTTTCCAACTGGAATGTTTTTTGTATGGTTGGGTAATCCCATACTTCAAATCTAAAAGTGTACTTTTAAGCACTTGAGAATTAAATGAGCTAAGATATATATTGAAGAACTTCAAATGTTTGGTATAAACTGAAAGTGCTCAATAAATATTAGCTATTATCTGAAAGCCCATTATATTATAGGTTTCCCATCACCATTTATTCTCTCAGCATTTATTTTTGACATTTGTAACATTTTATTATTTCTAGAGTATAAGCTCCATGAAGGCAAGGTCTCTGTTTCATAATACATCATTATACACCCAGCACATAGCACAAGGTTGCCTGCAAATATATTCACTGAATAATTACGATAGAATCAATAAAACTCAAGAGATTGAACATCTACATGGGGGAGGATCCACCGGCCTCTCTAGTAAAAGACAGTTATAACATTAATGATGACAAGAAATAATGAATGAATGAATAAGCACATACGTCAGAGGGAAGAGACAAAAACTTGAGATGAACTAAATGAATGTATTTGAGGTAGAAAAGTTAAACATGAAATTAGTAATGCATATGGGACAAATCAGGAAGCCAAAAATGTAGACTAGTTAAGAACATGGCCTCTAGGGCTGCGGTCTCCAACCCCTTGGCCACAGATTCCCAGGAACTGGGCTGCACGGCAGGAACAGAACCACAGATGAGCCAGCAAAGCATCACCTGCACCCGCAGCCACTCCCCATCGCTCACAGCCCCGTCCCACCCCCACCCTGTCAGATCAGCAGGGCCATCGTACCCTTATAAGAGTAGGAACCTCACTGCAAACTGAGAGGGATCCAGGTTGCCGCACTCCCCAAAAGAATCCAATGCCTGATGATCTGAGGTGGAGCTGAGACAGCAACGCCCCCCCCCAAAAAAAACCTGTCTTCCACAAAGCAGGTCCCTGATATCAAAAAGGTTGGGGACCACTACTCTAAAGGCAGCCTAAATTTAAATCCCAGCTCTGCTGCCTCCTAGTTGCATAATCTTGGGCAGATTATTTAACCTTTATGCCTCAATATTTTAACGTTAGAAAAAAGAAAAAACAATTTTACCAACTTCACTAAGTTGTTTTGAGGATTAAACAAGTACATGCTGAACCACTGGAATAACACTTAGCAAACAGTAAACAATAAATGTTAGATATTATTAAGATGGTAAATGGTAGCTAAAATCTGATTTCAAATTAAATATACAGTATGAAAACATAAAAGAGAACCAGAACTCCAAGTAACAACAACTGGGAACAAAGGAAAAGAAACATGAAGAAAAGTGATAAGTGGACCCAAGGGAAAAGAGAGTGAAAGCAAAAGGAAAGAATTTTGAGGAAGAATCAGTCAACAGCACAAAGTGTTGGTTCAGTACATATATACAGTCTGTAAGACCACAGTATTTGGCAATTTGAAGGTCACTATTAACAGAAAAAATAGGGTTTTACAAAGTTCAGAAGAGAGTAAGGAGAGAATAGAGCAAAAAGGCAGACTACAGATGGAGTTAATGGGTAAATAGAGGAGAATAAAGAGAATGTTTTAGAGATCAGTGGTCCCCAAACGGAGATTCAAACAGCAAGATGGAAAGTGACATAAGGTTGTGGACTCTTAATTCTATCAAAAAATTTTAACTGTATTATCATTTGAAACAGGAAACTGCATAACACCAAAAATGTATAAAGACTAAAAATCCCAGAATAAAGAGAGCACCTTTATGAAAAACAGTACATTGTTCTGACTTGTTTTATAATTTCATAGCAAATTCATAAAAATCTTGTCATGGGAAATGCACCAGGATTCGAAAATCACTATTGTAGACCAGCCTTTGAAAACCTTGATGATAAAAAGTGCAAGGGAAACAGTTCAAGTTTTCTCCCCTTACAAATGAAAAACTCGGCCGGGCGTGGTGGCTCACGCTTATAATCCTAGCACTCTGGGAGGCCGAGGTGGGCGGATTGCTCCAGGTCAGGAGTTCGAAACCAGCCTGAGCGAGACCCCGTCTCTACTAAAAAAATAGAAAGAAATTAATTGACCAACTAAAAAAAAATATATATATATAAAAAAAATTAGCTGGGCATGGTGGCACATGCCTGTAGTCCCAGCTACTCGGGAGGCTGAGGCAGTAGGATCACTTGAGCCCAGGGGTTTGAGGTTGCTGTGAGCTAGGCTGATGCCAGGGCACTCACTCTAGCCTGGGCAACAAAGTGAGACTCTGTCTCAAAAAAAAAAAAAAAAAAAAAATGAAAAACTCAATTTATGCCTAAGCAAATATCTACTATTAACTTAAGGACATTTAGGCAACAACATCTGTCATGTTATGACCAATCTATATGCCAGAGTGTGCTAACAATTTTTTTACTTTTGCTGGAGAATCAGTAGTTTTAGAATGTAAGCTCCAGGACTACATTTTCTATGTATTAAGTACGTCATATTCTTAGAGTTGGTAGACAAGCATTTTGGATATATATTAAAGTATATTTATACCATTTAATGGTGTATGATATACCATTTATACCATATAAAGTATATTTATACCATAAAGTATACCATAATATATAAATAAAGTATATTTATTATATACCAAGAACTACAGAAAAAAATATCAGGATATATTTGCAATATATTAACACGTAAAGCAGGCCTGGCACATCATGAAAACTCAAAAGCTTTATTGAAATGCATTCAAGTGGTATGTGCCACACAATGCTAGACAAACTATGTCAGATTCCATATCTATAAAAAAAAAAAAATGCTAAGACAACAGTTAAACTGGTGGGTATAAGAGTGGTGATAAGACCATACACTGACTTTGGAATCAGACAGATCTGGGTTCAAATCTCAGCTGCAATACTTTACAGCTGGGTAACCTTGGCAAAGTTATTTAACCTATCTAAATCGTCTCAACTGTAAAATAAGAATACCTACCTCATAAGTTTATAATACTGATTAAATGGCAGTTATAATTTTTATATAACATGAATTACCAGAATCCCAAAGATGATCCATTTTTTTTCAAGCCCTAGAACAAATCAATCCAGATCTCTAGAGGATAAGAGGCCTGTACATTTTTTAAAGTTTCACAAGTGATTCTGACAGGCACTCCTATTTAGAAACCCTTGTCCTAGAGCCTTAATAACAATACTTTACCCAAGTCCAAGGGAAAGGAGTCGTCACAGACATAAAAGAGCTTTAAGACAAGATCTTTTACTTTAGCTGGGAGTTTCTACGACAGACCCCTACTTTAAAAGCCTTCTATTCTTTTTCATAGAATAGAATCACCCAGCAAAGTTCCATTTTAGTATCTTTTCCAAAGCCAGAGAAAATGATTACATATTAACATTTTATGACAAAATCAGGTATATTTTAATCTCTGCATGTTCATTATTGAAATTATTCCAACATTTCAATAATTGAAATTATGAATAATTTCAATAACGAACACTTCAAAAATATGTGTAGATGAACAGTGTATCCAGTGCTATATATAAGAATAAGTAACTTGTCCTATTTCTACGTTATCTTTCTGAGGAATAAGTTTACATGTAAAATCCATGGATAATTCACTGAAACTCTTCCATAAATTTTTTATTCAACACATACATTTTAAAATATGTATCTCACAAGCAGTCTTACTAAAGACTGAAGGTACTTAAAGCAAACTCAATATTCCAGAAGCAAACATGAAACCCTATTAACTCAATAAAATATTTTAAAGACATGTATAGCACAAAAAAACCCAAACACAAACATGAATGTTTTATTCCAAAAGAATCAGTATGAAATAATGAAAATCCCTATAAAAAATTAAGAGTCCAGAAACACTGTAGAATTTCTCCAAAACACCCAAACAAACACAGAATGACTATATTATTAATTGAACTACTGTGCCAATATATCAACTGAAAACAAGCAAGCAAAAGGAATCTTCCCTAAAGGACTTTTCTGTTCCTGTTAAGGAGAGAATGCAAGGGAAAGCAAGGGCTAGCGCAGACAATATGGGCTTCATTAACAAATAGGTTTTATTAATTCAGACACAGTAACACATTTTCTCAGCTACACTGTTAAAGCTTATTGAAAAGTGTTAAATCCCAAACTTACATACCACAGTACAAAGGTCAAAAAACTTTAACAGGGAATGGTGAAGTATTATTTAGTGGGCCCAAACCATAATGCATTTGTCAATGCAATTTTTAAAAAATAAATGCTTTAAACTAACTTGGCTCACACAGATAATTAAGTTTGCAGCATGGAGTAGCAGATAAGTTGTATATCAACAGAACTCTGTAAGTCCCAAGTATTTTAAAGCAGACTATACACAAGTTAAAAGAAACAGACAATTCTGACTTAAGCTTTTCAAAAGTTATTTTTTTAACTTTTAAAAGTTTTTTAAAAGCCCAATAGTATATCAAAGCACAATTCTAAAACGGTGAACTAACTAACAGGTTACTTTTGACTTCATAAAGTGTCAAAATATATAAGTAGTTTTACTTTTTAAAGTTGAACTTCACCCACTTCATCGAGTCAAATAAAAGTTTACTAGTTCAAAACCAAACTAAAGAGACTCAATTTGAGGCCGGGCGCGGTGGCTCACGCTTGTAATCCTAGCACTTTGGGAGGCCGAGGCGGGCGGATCGTTTGAGCTCAGGAATTGGAGACCAGACTGAGCAAGACCTCGTCTCTACTAAAAAATCGAAAGAAATTAGCTGGACAACTTAAAATATATAGAAAAAATTAGCCGGGCATGGTGACGCATGCCTGTAGTCCCAGCTACTTGAGAGGCTGAGGCAGGAGGATCGCCTGAGCCCGGAGTTTGAGGTTGCTGCGAGCTAGGCTGACGCCAAGGCACTCTAGCCCGGGCAACAGAGTGAGACTCTGCCCCTCCACCCCACCCCCCACCCCCCGCCAAAAAAAGAGAGACTCAATTTGTTTGAAGGCACCCTCTCTACGATAATCCAATCTTCTTTCTTTCAACACACGATTTTTCCTAACTATTCACCACAGGCATCCGACATCTATGACAGCGAATACTGCTTACATCCTAAATAGTAACAACAGTTTGAAGAACAGGTGCAAAACTATTTAGATGCACGCTTTCTTCTACTAAGCCTAAACTGGCCCTGGAAAGGAATTTAAAAATAAACACAAATACCCAAAAAGTTAATCATAATACTCTTTTCCCAAAAAAACGGAGCAAGCTTGAAGTCCAAGATAACAGCCGTAAACTAACAAAGTCTTTCAAAAGTTAGGTAAGGTAGCCTGAGCAAAGGCTCACATTATGAGAAACGAAGTCAGGCTCAGCTATGAAGGGTCCCCAGAACATTTAACTTTGCTTCTGCATGAGTTAGTAACGTGAGCCAAGTACGTTTTAGTTCAACCTAACATTAAATCTTTTCTCAGTTGTTTTATAAATACAGCACAGACAGTGTGGTTTGACTTTTTACGAGTAAAGAAGGGGATCTGTAGAGCTAGGGAGAGGTCTAGTGACGGGTACTCTAAAAGAAAAATTCAGTGTTGAAAGCGTTGATGAGTCACTAGGGAATAACTAAAGAATCTGAGTAAGGCAGCATCTCGGGTAAGAAGGTACTTAAAGTTGACGGTGGGAAACGAAAACTTCACCGGTCAGCGGCAAGCCATTGTGCTTGGTAGCAGCCCTGGAAAGCAGCGTGGCTGTCAAGGGGCAAGTGCGTACCAAATCGCAGGGAGGGGGGCAGACATGCCAAATAGGAAAGGGGGGGTGGTCCGGGAAAGGTGGTGAGATGCCCATCCCAGTTCCTCTCCTCAGGTTCTTCATCTAAAGAGGAGCAAACAAAAGCAAACTCTGTGCCCAACAGCCCCAAGCCGGACTCTCCCACAGAGAGGTGCTCGGCCCCAAGTCCCGGAGGCCCGGGAAGGCCGCCTCCGGAGGAGCCCCCGCAGACGCCATGCTAAAAGCCAAAATGGCTGCCCCGAGGAAGCCCGCACCGCGTAGCTAGGAGAGGGTAGGGGAGCAAGATTCAGCGGGAAAGGGGGAGGGGGGCTCCAGAAAAAGCCGTTGCCAGGACCATCAACCCGGAGCAGCACAGGTAGGTTCCTCTCGGCCTCCCAAGGCGCGGGCTCCAGCTCACGGGAGTCCCGGCCCCACCCCCCCGGCCGGGAACCCTGCCGCCGCAGCCGTCCCGCACACCGACCCCGGCGAGGTACCTGCAGTTCGGCCCGCTCCACCTCCCAGTGCGCCCGCTCCATCTCGAACCGAGCCCACTCGTGCTGGATGTAGTGCAGTATCCCTGGTATAGTGTACTGCTGCGGCCGGGACAGCTCGGGGCCTGCCGCGGGACCCGCTCCCTCGGAGGCCGGGGGACCCCCGCCGCCTGCCGCTCCATTGCCCCCTGGCGAAAGACTCAGGTTCCCCGCCGGTCCTTGAGGCTGCCGGGGAGGGGCCGCCATCCCGGGGCCGCCACCACCGCCTCCGGCAAGCTCGTCCATTGTGTGTGGGGCCCCGGCCGGGGCGCAGGGCGAGACGCCGACAGCCGGGGGAAGGGCTGGAGAGGGTGGCCCCGCGCTGGCGGCGGGGTGGAGGCCGGCCGAGAGAGGGGCGGGGAGGGGGTCGCTGCTGTGTGCCTGCCGTGGGTCAGAGCAGGGAGCTGCCGGTCGCCGCCATTACAATCCCTCCTCCATCTGCCCGTCTCACTCACTCACTTTAGGGGAGGGGGGGCGGCAGCGGGAGGGGAAGAGGGGGCAGGGTTGGGAAGGGGATAGACGTAGGGCCGCCGCCGCCGCCGCCGCACAGCATGCCGGGTAGAGAACGCCGCTGCCGCCGTATGCTTAATAGCCAAATAGAGTCCGGCCTCACCGTACGCAAGCGTACTGAGAACACACTCCGGGTCGCCGTTAGGGGGCGGGGAGGAACTCAGGCTCCGCCCCTAGGCCCGCCCTCAGACCGGGTCCGGGAGTCTGGCGGCGGTTACTGGATGTTGGGGCTCGGACTCCGGCTTTTGGGAGTGAGTCGGCCCTGGGCTTCTCGGTCATCAGTTTCCTTCGCGCAGGCAGAGCCTAGGCGCTGTTTCCCACCAGAGGGTCTCATCGGTGTGCCTGCTTTCCGAGCTGGGCTGTCGCCCTGGCTGGCCGCAACCCGTCCCGAATTCCTGGCGTTTTTTTCACATTCTTTGCGTGTTTCAGGCAGTCCCACAGGGTCGGCCCTCTTTCTCTGTCCGTCCCTCGCTCTATCTGTGGCTTCTTAACATCAGTTTCTGGGATTTGAGAGACGTTCACCGTTGGCAAATAGCCCAGGTCCTTCCTCGTCTCCGTGTGGAGACCAGACTTTGGTCCCATTTCTGTGCGCCCGGTCGCCCGTCTTAACTTGTTCCAATTTGTGACCCCTCTTCTTACCTATTCTGGGATGGGTAGTGTTTTGGAGGGTTGGAATGGAGCAGACGCGATGGTTTTCATTGGGGGGGGGGCGGGAGAAGGGAAGGCAGTGAAATCCTTTAGGTCTTGACGATGGTGGGCAAAAGGAAAAAGGTAATTTTGAAGGAGACTGACCAGACTAACAGCTTGACGTTTGAGATGTGAATGAGCTCACTGATACTGTCATTAATGGCAGAATATTTTGATCGAAGTAGAAAATAAAAGCATTGCGAATACAATTTAGAAACCTAAATGAACGGCTAAAGATGTTTTCCTGGGTCTTTAAATGTTGTTTAAGTGAATATAATATACATGTTAGAAGACAAGGTTAATCTTTTAAGTACACTTTTAAGTGGGTATTTTTATGTGCTTAGTTTCCCAGGAAATATCCTAATACACTAGTAAATTTCTAAAAGTTAATATAGCTATCGGTAATAAGCATTCGGTTGAAAAATAGAACAAAAATAATATTTAACAACATAAGGAAAAGAGGTTCAGTAATTACAGTTATACAGGAACATTGCATATAAAATTGGTTGCATTACTTTTTTTTTCTTCTCCACTGCAAAAGCTAATAAAATTTTCACTATAGAGTAATAGCTACCGATCACTCAGGATATAATTGCAAAGAGATAAAGTAGTACATGTTACTTTATCATGTCTGCTCTACTGTTATACTTTAATGGAAAGCCAATTGGTCTTGTTACCCATGCTGCCATGTTTTATTTCTATATGAAATGAGGTCTTAGTCACAGTACTACTACTAAGAACTATTTCTCCATATTATTAAAGTACTATTTCTCCATTTTAAAGATGTGTTGATCAACATATAACCTGTTTATTCATCTTATTCCTTTTGGGGGGACTTGCTCAAGACCCGTACATATCCACTAAGAAACATTTGTGAGAAGTTGTGGTTGGCCTGCATGATGATAGCATCAAAATGAGAAGAACGGCCTGGTGTGGTGCTCACACCTGTAATCTCAGCACTTTGGGAGGCTTGAGACAGGAGGATGGCTTGAGGCCATCCTCAACAGGGCAACATAGCAAGACCCCCATCTCTACAAAAAAATGTTACAAGTTAGCCAGGCAGAAAAGTGCATGCCGTAGTCCTAGCTACTCAGGAGGCTGGGGGAGGAGGATTGCTTGAGGACAAGAGTTTGAAGCTGCAGTGAGCTATGACAGCTACTACACTCCAGGCTGAGTGGCAGAGTGAGAACCCTGTCTCTTAAAAAAAAAAAAAAAGAAACACGCACACTTATATTTACCACTGGTACCTCAAGCTCAAGGAAAGACTTGATTTATAATCCTTTTTTCCTCCCCGCCTATCCTCAAAACAGAAACAAAACCTCTGCTTCTCTTTTTGATACCATTACTACCTCATTAAGTGGTTCTACAAACCTGAAGCCTAGCAGTCATTCTAGTACCTTTGACTCAGCCTCCATATCCAGTTCCTTTCTCAGTAACATCCTATCGCATGTTATTCCTCTTCTTAAAATATTTTAGCAATCTCCAAATTTAGAATAAAGCCAAAATTTTAGCTTGTAAAGATGCTTCAAATTCTACATGCATCCTATCACCTAATCTACCTTCACACCATCATGCCACCCCATTCTTCTCTCCAGTCAAACTATCCTGTTTTTGGTCCCTCAAATGTGTGCTGTTTGATACCATAATGATTTAACACATGTTATGCTCCATTGTCCTTCCTTCCCTTCTTCCTTCAAAACTCAGCTCAAGCATTAGCTTGTCCAGGAAGCCTTCTAGATCCCTGAATTAGACACCCTGTTCTAGTCTAGTAGCATCCCATATTTATCTTTTTAATACTTATTACACTATATTTAAATCATCTTTATATTGGTTTGGTTAATAACACTCATACTAAACACTATGAAAGCAAGATTTGCGCATAACAAGTTTTTGCTTTGCTCACGTATTTTTTAAAAATTTCTTGATTGGCTACTGTTTTTCAGATACTCTGCTAGTCCCTGGTGATCTACTGTGAACCAAATGGACATAATCTCTGCCCTCACAGAGTTTCTAGTCTAGGTTAAGCAAATTAGCACCAACCACTCTGGCATCCTCAGTGTCTTGTCCAGATCTGTCTTAAAACTACCTTTTTAAATTTCAAGTAGGGCCGGCGCGGTGGCTCACGCCTGTAATCCTAGCACTCAGGGAGGCCCAGGCAGGAGGATCACTCAAGGTCAGGAGTTCGAAATCACCCTGAGTAAGAGCGAGACCCTGTCTCTACTAAAAATAGAAAGAAATTAATTGGCCAACTAAAAATATATATAGAAAAAATTAGCCAGGCATGGTGGCGCATGCCTGTATCCCAGCTACTAGGGAGGCTGAGACAGAAGGATCACTTGAGCCCAGGAGTTTGAGGTTGCTATGAGCTAGGCTGACGCCATGGCACTCTAGCCCAGGCAACAGAGTGAGACTCTGTCTCAAAAAAGAAAAAAAAAATTAAATTTCAAGTATGCTTCTTATTTCAAGAATTCCAGTTAAACGTGTCTACGTTCACTTTAACCATGGTTTTATCCTTGACTATGTTTTTTCTAGACCATAGAGTCATTTATATGCAGGATTGCAGCTTCATAGAGGGGCAGGGCCCATGGCTCTGTTGTTTGAAACTGTACCCCCAATGTCAAGGAAAGGGTGGACCCCCAATAAATATTTGATTAATAACTTAAATTTAGACTAGACTAATATGAATATTGTCCTTTCAATTCAGTTGTTTTTGTTGGTTTTTATTGTCATTATACCAGCTGTCTCTTAAGGTTCAATGAATGAAACTGCTGAGTTTTAAAGTAAAAGACACCAAGATTTTTCTTCTTTGTTGGGAGAATGTTTCATAAATTATGTTGTGCTTTGTATCCATGACTCCTGAGAACATTGCAGTGAGCTTCTAGACTCTTGTCCTCTGTAGGTATTGAGCTTTCCCAAATCACATTATCACCTACAACTCACCTGATTGGAACTCTGTCTATAAACTATGGCTGAGTCATTTCCTCTTTCAGTCTCACCTTTGAAACTTCCTATTTGTGCTGTCTTTTCATCAGTCCTGTTCATCTCTCCTCTGTGCCCATAGATTCTCCCAGTTTCAATCTACTGCTGATTATCTTCAAGAATGTCTATAAATGCCATCAATTTAGAATTTTAGGTGGTTTTGCTTTCCTATTAGCTAATCTTAGAAACTATGTGCTTATTCTATTTTTTGACCAAAGAAGGACTTGTTATATTTCATATGCATGTATTAATGTCAGCAAAAGTACCTTAAGGAATTCCAGGCTTTTAAGTCAGGAGTAGATAAAACTCAGATGCCTTCTTACCACTTATTCTAATACCCGATGTTCAAAGAGGTTTAACCCTGCATTTGAGAAATATATAGCTCTCTGTAATTACTCACCTGAACATACAATTTTCTATCTTGCTGACTATGTACCTGGTATCCTTCTACCAAAGAGCTCAAACCGGTTCACAAACGCTAATCTAATCACCTTTTATATCATTTGCAAAAGCTGTGACAAGTATTTTTACCTCCCCAGTGAAGAGAGAAAACTGATAGAGTTCTTGGTCACTTTAGCAAGTCCTTAGTAGAATAGGAAGTAGTTCTCACTCTTACATCAGTGAATGTACCGGTATATATGTATTTGGAAATAAAGTCTTCCTTCACTATTCTGCCTCCTACTGTCCTATGATGAATGGGTTCAATATTACTGCCTCTGGTTTCCAAATCATTTACATGTTTGAAATTATTTTTAGATAGTTTCAGGGTAATTCAGTCACTTAGGGAAATGACATAGTGTTTACATTTGTAAACAGAGACAGCAGGCAAATATTAGAACCCAGAGAAAGAGCTGACATGTGTTCAAAAACCAAAGGAGGAGGCATCTTTGACCTGCACCATGTTTTAACCTACCAACTAAGATGAGGCATTTACTTCTCATTACAGTAATTGCCCGTGGCTAAGAAAATTGTAGAAATACATGTAGGGCACTTGAACCACTCAGATAATACATTGTGTGGAAAAGGAAAGGGACCTTCACAAATTATAAAAAACAAACACCAAAACCTTTAGGACACTCAGCATGCTATATAAAATTCTAGTCCAAGTTCATTCTGGAATTGTCTCCTGGGTAATACGAGTCAGAAAAAAATAGGCTGTGATGATAATGTATAATAGCTAACACATAGAGATGTCAAAATTGAAAAAAAAAAAGATTGCCTGAAGCCAAGTCCCTCCTGGACATTGGCTAAGAGTGAACAACCAGGTCTGTAAACACGAGAGCAAAATGACTGGAAAATGTGACTGAATGGGAAATTGCCAAAACTTTCCTAGGTAATAATTTAACAGGCTTGGTTTGTCTCCCATTGGAGCAGCAGGGGAGAATATTCCAAAGAATGATACCAGACATGGACTCCTGGCCATGGAAATCTGTGCTGAGACAGTGCTCCCTTCAAGAATGTTTTAAATTGGCATAAATTCACAAAAACTTATTTTTTATAAAGACATTTTTAACTGATGGCAAACTTTAGTTTTGTCTTTCTATTAATAGGCTAACATAAAGTACATGACAATTACCTCACAAAAAAAGATCGAAGAATTCTTTAGAGGCATTTAAAATAACTCTTTTGTTTTATAAGGTTTTCTTATAACAATTGGATATTTTTAAATTGTGTAATAGACTTTTTTTACTTTTTATTTTGAAAAATTTGAATCATGCAAAAACAGAAAAAAAAGACTCTAATGAACTCCCATTGTTAATAATTATAAGATTTTGCCATGCTTATTTCATCTATGCTACTTTTTTCTATGTGAGGAAAATTTTACAATATATCCTAGACATATTATTTTACTGGTACATACTTCAGGTATCTTTAACAGATTAGAAATTTTTTTTTAACATGCCATAATACCATTATCACACTGATGAAATTAATGGTGATTCCTTTATATAGCATAATCCCCAGTCCATATTCTATTGCCCCTGATTATTTCAAAAAAATTTTTTTAAAGAGTTGGTGATTTCAAATCAGGATCCAAACAAAATCCACGTTTCATTTGGTTGTTATGTCTTTATTTATTTATTTTTGAGACAGAGTCTTGCTTTGTTGCCCAGGCTAGAGTGAGTGCCGTGGCATCAACCTAGCTCACAGCAACCTCAAACTCCTGGGCTCAAGCAGCCCTTCTGCCTCAGCCTCACAAGTAGCTGGGACTACAGGCATTTCATTTGGTTGTTATGTCTTTATTTATTTATTTTTGAGACAGAGTCTCGCTTTGTTGCCCAGGCTAGAGTGAGTGCCGTGGCATCAACCTAGCTCACAGTAACCTCAAACTCCTGGGCTCAAGCAATCCTGCTGCCTCAGCCTCCCAAGTAGCTGGGACTACAGGCACATGCCACCATGCCCGGCTAGTTTTTTCTATATATATTAGTTGGCCGATTAATTTCTTTCTATTTATAGTAGAGACGGGGTCTCGCTCTTGCTCAGGCTGGTTTCGAACTCTGGACCTTAAACAATCCACCCGCCTCGGCCTTCCAGAGTGCTAGGATTACAGGCGTGAGCCACCGCGCCCGGCCATGGTTGTTATGTCTTTAGATCTTTTTATTATTTGCCTCCCCATCATCCTCCATCATTGTGCCATTTATTTGTTGAAGGAGACCAGTTTATTTATCCTGTAGGATTTCCCACATTTGGCTAATTGCAATTTGGCAAGTTAATTTTGGCAAAAAGACTTCTCCATTAGACATACAATGTACTTCCTGTTGCAGCAGACCAGGTGGCACATAATATCTAGTTATCTCAGCAATGTTACTAAACTTGGTCAACCTGGCCTAGCTATTGTCAGCCTTACCTTGCTTGCTAGCTGGCTATCAACATACATATTGTGCTCTACCTCTCAGTGCAGGGCCTGTCCTTTTGCAAAGGAGCTTCCATTGGATGTTTCTGGGAGCTTTAAGGTCCCGGATGAGAGTATCCCTTGCACTCCTTGGCAATAGAGACCCTTACCAGGCCTCCTCCAAGTTCCCACTGTGGTTCTTAGTTTCATAGTTACTCTAGTGGGACTCCTTCCTTTGGGTGATGACTTGGTGGTGATTTCTGGGTTCTTTGGAGCTTGTGACCCTCACAAGTCCTCATTTTCTAATCTCAACTTCTGCCAGGACATGCGCACAGTCGCGTGTGCGCTCGCTCGCAGGCTCGCTCTCTCTCTCTGACACCCCCCCCCCCGCCCCCCCCCCCCCCCCCCCCCCCCCCCCCCCCCCCCCC
>VSMD01075281.1:0-25725 GCA_008750895.1 Mirza zaza | reverse complement strand
GTAAATTTTAAAATACCCAGAGGCTCAGAGAAACTATTTTGCAAGCCATTTTTAAATGCTACTTTTAATTGAGCTTTTGGTAACAATTCTGGCTTATTCATCCATTCTCCAGGTCAATTCTGAGTTTGTGCTAAGACTCAATTGTCCTCAGTCACATTTTCTCCATGCAGCCTTAGAGCCATCTTGGTATGCTGGGGTATACCATGGCCAAGAAAAGAGGCAAAAATAGCCTAGAATGCCAACAGGAATACAACACCTTTATATTTTTAAAAAATCCCCTATTGAATTACAGCCCAAAGCTCTACCTGTATGACTATCCCTGTTTGTGTAACATGTACATAGGTTAGTATTGGGATAATTGGAGACTAGCATTCTTTGTTGGGCTATGAAATGAATGAGAATTACCCTAGATGTCTATCCAGGATCAGCACTTGAGATGGGGTGAAACATTATTCTAATCTCTTTTTAAAGTAGCTTAATTTTATTTTGCTGATTTTTTTTTTTTTTTTTTTTTTAGTAGAGACAGAATCTTGCTATGTTCCCCAGGCTGGATTCGAACTTCTCAGCTCCAGCGATCCTCCAAATCTACTGACTTCCAAAGGGATGGAAAGGATACTTCAACACCATCCACGGTGTTTCCCATGCCCAGCCCCATCTGATGTTTAAATTCTTCCCTTCTTCTCATCTTTTCCTTGGCTAAAGAGATGGCAGTTCCCAATTTTAGCTCAGTCTTTGATTAGAATAAATAAAGAGATATGCTCAACTATACACGTCCACTAGAGCCTTTTCCTCAGCTAAACAATAACACACTAGATCTTTCAATAGTGGAAAGACAATTGCCATGAAAAGCCACGTAATCCATGAAATTTACTGGAGTAAGATTTTACGATATCCAGTTTCTTTTAGTGTGGTATGAGATGCCAAGCACAATAGAAAACATCGCATCCCATTGCCTAGTCCTGGCAGTCGGAACTGAAAACTTACGTCCTGACTGGAGAGTCCGATCCACAAGGAGGCGTTGCGGAGGACGGCCTGCACGGTGAGGAAGGCCTGGTGGTAAGGGTCCGTGATGCTCACCAGGTGCATGTTATTTTTCAGACACTCCTTTTGAGCGGCGTGCCAGGTCAGAGTCTTCGGGATTATTCTGTACAGGTTATTTAGATACTTTACAGTGTCTGAAGTATTCTGCAAGGCCTCTCTGCCTTTAATTTCTGTTTATAAAAGAAAACAAATAACAGCAACTACAAACCTCTCCCCCACTCTACAAGTCATGGGACACTTTTTCAAATTTCTCCCCATACTACTCTACTTCAGATATTATTTACCCATTTATTGATTTATTTTAGATTTTGGGTGGGAGAATGAGCTATGTTCTGCTGTATACCTTAGGTAAAATGCATGAGCTGCGATGCTTATTTTCTAAAATCATAACAAAATTGTTTACTTTATCTGACTTAGAAAGGAGAAAAGCTGTATATAAATGTGACGTGTAATAAGATGACCATTTCATGTTGGTGCCAAATACCTCTTTTGTTTGAACTGCTTCAACAAGGAAAGAAAGGTATTAAGTGTCCCCTTAACAAAGTTTTCATCTGGGAGAGCTACCTTGAAAAAATGTAAGAAACTACCCACAAATATACTCCACAAGACGATATATTTGTTACAAACCCCTACTGCTAAATTTGACTGGCAAAAAAAAAAAAGTATATATTTGAATTATTGCTTTATGGTACTTCTTTAAATAAGGAAGTTACTAAAAAGTGTAGAACAAATGCGTAAAGTTTAATTTAGCAAAAAATTTCTGCTGAAGTATATGAAATATCTGCTTAATGGTCTCATTACATGACAAAAATTATTTCTTAATCATTTGTTAAGGACTCATTGTGTTCAATGAAAAACAATGTAATGCTTTTTAAAAATATCTTTTTCAAAATATGGATGATTCCTTCTTTTAAGTACGCATTTTACTTTATTTGGACTACAGAAAGGCATAGTGATCCATTTATAATGCTTCATGTCTGTCTTTTTTTAGTGCTAAAGTTAATGGTGAATACTGTTACTGGAATCAATACTCTATGCTGGACTCAATTACAATATTAAGTTTTTCCTTCTCTTTTCCCCGATTAAAAGTAAAATTGGAAAAATGCCAGAGTAGAAAAAAGAACAAAATTCAACAATAAATTACTGTCACTGGACAACTACTATTAACATATTCTATCAGATACTTAATTTTTATATTTAATTAAATATGTCAATGACACTTGAAAGAAAATCACATTTTATTTGATATAATCTGACTCATTGAGCTAATATGGCTTTAGCCATGCTGAAATTTTAAGCTATATGTTTATAAATTAATCTGAATTCATTTATAAGATTATTATTATTTTTTTTTTTGAGACAGGATCTTACTCTGTCACCCAGGCTAGAGCACAGTGATGTGATCATAGCTGACTGCAGCCTCGAACTTCTGGGCTCAAGCAATCTCCTGTCTAAGCCTCCCAAGTAGCTGGGGCTACAGGCACATGCTACCATGCCAAACTAATTTAAAAATTTTTTTGTAGAGACTGTCTTGCTAAGTTGCCCAGGCTGGTTCCAAACTCCTGGCCTCAAGTGATCCTCCTACCTCAGCTTCCCAAAGTGCTAGGATTACAGACATGAACCACTGCGCCCAGCCTATAAGATTTTTATAATGAAGAACTACATATATATCTAACATCACCAAGTACCATAATTATCAAGGTAATAATTGATACCTGAATATTTCTGACAGAGAGATACAAAGTGGTGTTCACTGCAAGAAGTAAAATTCCATGTCCCAGTAAAAGGTGACTTTTGGAGGTTGAGTATTAGGGCACAGTGGTAGTAGGACTCTTCCTCGAACAACTAAACAAAAAGACAAATATATATAAGCAATCATTAAACTAATGGTCTGAAGATCCTAGCAAGAAAATTTTAGATTCCAGATTGAATTTTCCCCCCTGTAGAAAACCCCATGAAGTATCTTATCATGACATTTCTAAGAAAATCCTGATAAATTTCCAAAGATGGAATTAGGGCAATTAACTTCGGAAATTAAAAAACCAAAATAGTGGCAATATTGACAAATATATCTTCAAAACAGATAAAGAAAAACTGTTAGGAATAAGACAAAAACAGCTTCATTAATATTTCATACTCTGCTATCAGTTCAAGTAAGCAAAGACATGATTATTAATTCAATTTATTAGATATTTATGGACTTTTTATAATGACAAACTATAAGCCACATAACAGAGAATATATCTTAAAGCTTTGATCCTATTCTAGTCTTCTAAAACTGCCACATATTAAAACAAAAGTGTCTAGATTGCGTTCTCTGACCACAAATCAATAAAATTAGACATGAAAATTTATTCAAAGTATATTGTCCCTATACTTTTCTGTATGTTTGAAATATATCACATTTAGAAAAACAAGAAAAGTAAGCTTATCTCAGGAGCAATAGATTTTTTTAAAATCCATGCTATTCAATAAATATTAAACCAAAAATGAAATAACTACAGGAAAGAATAAAATGAGAAATATCAAAAAAAGATATGAGTAAAACTTTATGTGGTAGTAAACACATATTGTTAAATGTATTCTTTTTTTTTTTGAGACAGAGTCTCACTTTATTGCCCAGGCTAGAGTGAGTGCCGTGGCGTCAGCCTAGCTCACAGCAACCTCAAACTCCTGGGCTCAAGCAATCCTGCTGCCTCAGCCTCCCAAACAACTGGGACTACAGGCATGCGCCACCATGCCCAGCTAATTTTTTTTTTCTATATATATTAGTTGGCCAATTAATTTCTTTCCGTTTATAGTAGAGATGGGGTCTCGCTCTTGCTCAGGCTGGTCTCGAACTCCTGAGCTCAAATGATCCGCCCACCTCGGCCTCCCAGAGAGCTAGGATTACAGGTGTGAGCCACCGTGCCCGGCCTTTTTTTTTTTTTTTGAGACAGAGTCTCACTCTGTTGCCGGGCTAGAGTGCTGTGGTGTCAGCCTAGCTCACAGCAACCTCAAACTTCTGGGCTCAAGCCATCCTCCTGCCTCTGCCTCCCGAGTAGCTGGGACTACAGCATGCACCACCATGCCCGGCTAATTTTTTATATATATTTTTAGTTGGCCAATTTAATTTCTTTCTATTTTTAGTAGAGACGGGGGTCTTGCTCTTGCTCAGGCTTGTTTTGAACTCCTGACCTTGAGCGATCCGCCTGCCTTGGACTCCCAGAGTGCTAGGATTACAGGCGTGAGCCACCACGCCTGGCCATGTTAAATGTATTCTCTTTTTTTAAAAAAAGATAAATGAACTAAATTCAACATAGGAGATTAAAAATGAACAAAAACAGAACTTAAAAAAATAAGATAGAAAACTGCAAAAGAAAGTATTCATAAATACAGGTCAAGCAATAGGAGTAAAGGGTGGAGAAGAGAGTGGAGAAAACTAGTAACATGCACCTGTTTCTGTAAAAATCTCAACAAGACAAAATAAAAATGCAATGATGAAGATTTGAAAATACCATGTACAACTTTATTATGATACACTTTAAAATCTAAATGAAATAGACAACTTTCTTGAAAAATATCACTAAGCATAACTGTCATAAGGAAAAGTAGAAAAACCAAAATGTACTGGTAACTCTGGAGGAAATTAAAAAATAAAATAATAATGTGTATTTTATTTTTTTTTTTACTATGTTTCAGTTCCTATGTGTTAAATGAATTATCTTATGTAATCCTCACATTGACCCTATTAGGTAGTACAACAATATCAGAATTTACAAATGAGAAATTGAGGCTTAAGAAAAGTAAATTTCCAAAGGCATAGCAAATGGCTGAATTGGAATTCTACCCCAGAGAAACTGACTCTAGAGTTTGGGCTCTTAACTACTGCACCAAATCCCTTTATTATTACAGCATGATCTCTGCAAAGAACAATGTAGTGTATATTTCAAGATAGCTAGAAGAGAAGATTTTGAATGCTATCACTGCAAAGAAACGTTAAATGTTTCAACTGACGAATGTTGGTAATTACTCTGATCTGATCATTATATAATGTATACATGCATTGAAACATCACACTATATTTCACAAATATTTCTCACTATATTTTATGAATATGTAATTATTATGTATCAATTATAAATAAAAAATTAATTAATTAATTAATTAATAAAATTAATAAGACTGGGTGTGGGGGCTCACACCTGTAATCCTAGCACTTTGGGAGGCTAAGGCAGGAAGATCACTCAAGGCCACAAGTTCAAGACCAGCCTGGGCAACAGAGCAAGATCCTGTTTCTAAAAAGATTTTTTTAAAAAATTAGCCAGGCATGATGGCATGCACTGTAGTCCTAGCTATCCGGGAGGCTGAGCTGGGAGGACTGCTTTAGCCCAGGAGTTTGAGGCTGTAGTGAGCTATGATTGTACCACTGCACCCTAGCCCAGTCAACAGAACAAGATCCTATCTTGAGAAAAAAATTTCTGTACAAAAGAAAAGAATGATCTCTAAAATCTATTGTGAGGTAACATGAAATATAGGCAAAGATTATGCACAAAGACTCAGTATTGTTCATTGCAGCACTATTCATGATTATGTAAAACTGGAAACAACCCAATATGTCTGCCACCAACATAGTAGGAAATATATTTACTTAACCAATACCCAGCATTGGTTAGGTAAAAGATGGTATATTTATCAAGAAATACTGTACAACCATTCAAATGCTTATCAAGTAGATATTTTCATGGCAGAAGAAACTACTTATGATATAATACCAAGTGAGAAAAGTAGAGTACAATAATAGCATGTGTACTATGATCTCATCTATGTTAAGAAAACAATGTATGGGAAAGCTCTAGAAGAAACGATGCTGAAATACTCATTGTAATTCCCTATATCAAGGTTCAAATATGGTTTGAGACTCATTTGTAAGTCATGGAATCAGTACAGTGGATCTTGGCTGGTATTTGTGATACTGAAATAGAATAGAATAAGATAGGAATAAATTGGATAGGAAAAGATAGGATAAGAAAGGAGAATGGAGGCTGGGCATGGTGGCTCACGCCTGTAATCCTAGCACTCTGGGAGGCCAAGGCAGGTGGATAGCTCAAGGTCAGGAGTTCGAAACCAGCCTGAGCAAGAGCGAGACCCCATCTCTACTATAAATAGAAAGAAATTAATTAGCCAACTACAAACATATATATAAAAAATTAGCCGGGCATGGTGGTGCATGCCTGTAGTCTCAGCTACTTGGGAGGCTGGGGCAGAAGGATCACTTGAGCCCAGGAGTTTGAGGTTGCTGTGAGCTAGGCTGATGCCATGGTACTCTAGCTCAGGCATCAGAGTGAGACTCTGTCTCAAAAAAAAAAAAAAAAAAGAAAAGAAAAGAGAACGGAATGCAAAGAAATAGAATAGAATAAAAATACCAGTGTGCACAATCTTTAAGAGTGAGTATTATTTCCTGAAACTTTAGTTTCAGTTCAATATTATATCTATTAATATATTTATGTACTTGTTGGTGATTTAAATATATTTCCTACTATGGGTTATGGTTAGAAGTTTAAAAGCCATGGTCCTAAGTTTAAGATTAGGGTTGACATTTTTCTTTGTTGTGCTTACTCTTCTATAACTTTCACATTTTCTGTAAAAACCAAGTATTATTTTGATATTTACTTTGTAGGTAGTTATATATACTTCAGAGTTTCCTTTGCTACCAACATCAACCTTGAGCAAAGTAACAATGTGTCAGGAATATCAGTTGATGATTGTCTAAGACACATTCCTAGAATTTGACTTCTATGTTAATTTATCAATTTTGACTCCTTGTACAAAAGGTGGTCTGCACCTGGAAAGCAGTGGGACGCAATATCGTGGTGGCAGCAGAACCACCATCAATGCTATGCCTTCTTCCCTTCTATGGCTTCTGTGCATGTAGCTCTTTGGGAAAATGATAACCAATGGTCAATTTTGTACTTTTTGCCTCAGGAGACTGAGGCTGAGATCTCAAAGTCCCAAAATGTGAAGACACCTGTATTCATTTCTGTTTACAACTCACCCTCTGATGGCTTTATATGGTAGTGAAATAGGTGCTATGGAGTCTGCTGCTACTGCGAAAAAGTAGGGCATCTACCTGAAGCCTGGGGAAGTGCCTATTGACGTTCTTCTTGTAACAGCTTTATTGAGCTATACTTCACACATGAGACGATTTGCTCATTTAAAGTATACATTGAGTAGTTTTTAGTATATTCACAGAGTGGCACAACATCACTTTAATCAATCTTGGAACATTTTCACCACCTCAAAAAGAAGCCGCATCCCCAGTAGCCATTACTCTCAATCCTTCTATCCTCCTTGGCCTCTAGCAACCACTAATCTACTTTTTACTTCAGATTTGCCTATTCTGTATATAAGTGGAATCATATAATAGGCCTCTTTGTTTTCAATCTAGTGATTTATGGAAGACTCAGGTATTTCACAGAGCTATACTGATTACTGATGCCCAAAACTTACATTTGCTGGTATTCTCAGCCTGCGACCAACCAATAATGGGTGGAAGTTACTGTATGTCAGCTCTCTGTCATCTGTCCATTTGCTTATGCTGTCATAGGCAGTCCAGCGCAAACCGATCCACAAAGTAGCTTCCATACCCGGAAGCAAGGATGTAATAAAATCTGTTAGAAAGAGATTTTTTTTAAAAAAGCATTTGACTTATTCAAATTAAAGTTATGCTAAAATGTCAATGCTTAATTAATTATCAAGATAGTCTTTTACCTGCTCTGTAGAAAGTAGTTGAATAATATTTTTTATGTGTTAATTCTCCACAGCCTCCCCAAATTAACTTGGTCCCCAGATCAAAATAAAACAAGTTTCCCAAACCATTCCAGTACCTTGTTCGCTCTGGCTCAACACTGAGGGAAGGGTGCCACCATAGGAGTGACAGATCTCGCTCGCTTGAGAAAATGTAAGGGACCTGGGTTTGATCTTTAGAAAACACTGCAAACAAAGACACATATGAAGCATAAGATTCTATGAGAAAGCTCACAGAGGAAGTAAATGTCTCATAATTTAGAGGGCTGCTAAATTTTGGCCTGTGAGATGGGACAATTACAAAGTAGTACCATAGAATCATCAATTTAAATAACTGAAAAGTGGTCTTCAAACTGTTAAGTATCTTTTAAAGATCTCCCATTTATTGAGTGCTAACTACGTGCTAAGCAGTTTGTGGAGTATTAGCCCATTTAATTCTCACAACAAATGGGGAAACCAAGGCACAGGGATGTTAAGTAACTTGACCCATAAGTGAAATAGTCACACAGTAGTAAAGTCAGCACTTAGACTCTGTTCCACCTGATTTCAAATCTGTGATCTTAATCTGTGATCTTCACAGATCTTCAATCTGTGATCTTAATCATCATCTCCTTATATCAAGAAACACATTTTAAAAGAAATTATCTTTCTCTTGGCAGGATATTTTAATTCCAACTGATATCAACTATGCAAATTAATATAGTTCCAGTACCTTGGGGAATTAAAAAGATTGTTCTAATTTTAAAAGTAAAAACGCACCCCTAACTTTACTACAAATGCTTTCAGGTGTCAGGCGCACTTCTTCCATTTTCTTTTTGACGTTATGATCACTTTAGAGTAGAGTAGTATGTCCCAAATTGTGTTTTTTGAAACATCCTAACAAAAGATTTTTTTCAGCCTTTTTACAGACTGGAGTGGTCAATGACATATAGGCAAACTCACTGGGTGGCTTCTAGAAAAAAACCCTAGAGAGAATATCCTGAACTTGGGCTTGGAAGTCTTATAGTAAGAATGGCAGAACAGAAACAAAAGGAGTCTGATTTTGAAGACTTCATGTAGCTTCCACACAGGTCTGCTTACCTTCAAAGTTCTTTAATGTGAGAGAATAAAAGTTTTAACATACTGTAGCAATCTCTTTTTGGCTGCCAAATGCATTTTCTAATAGATACATATAGCACTATGTATTATGCATCTCAAAGAGGCAGATACAAAGGCAGCATTTCTCAAACTTGCTTAATCATAAAACACCCATTTGGAGGCAAGATCAATGATTAATATTTTATAGCATATCTGTAGTCCCTGAAAAGTAGTTTGCGAAATGTTAGATTAATTTGGTTAGCAGATGCTGCTTGGCTGCTCTCCTTGAGTGGGGAAAAAGAAAACATCAGCCAGAAATTTAAGTGAGTTTCCTACATGCCACAGATATAGTTCTGACTGTTCAATGTATTACTATCCACTGACAGATCAATTTCGGCAATTTAAGTATTAGTAGCAACAGAATGAAATACTTCAGGTTAAAAGACCTGTAAGTATGACTAACCTGAGAATTAACTCTTAATATCACTCATGGTTTCTGGAAAAATAGAGGATCAGGTGGGATATTGAAATACACAGAGGCTATCTTAGTCAAACTGTCCAGTGGGTTGTCATTCTGCCATAGGCCATACAACCAACATGAAAACAATCATTGTTTACATGATGTAGCAATTCTCCTTTTACCTTATTCTGAAAAGGAATCCAATTTCTAGAACATTGTACTTTAGCTGCAGAATCTGGGCTGTATTTCTCTAATGATGACACATTATATTTTTCACACACAAAGGGTAACTTGGCACTACAGTCTGCTGATTTACCTAAGTCTGAGAAATGAAAAGCAGGGTTACTATGGTGAGAAGTTTTCAGTCAGCACATTTTAAAAACAAGCCAGTAGTAAAGAAAGGCTCTTCAAATCAATCTTTTAACAATGATTAAAATATATTCCCTTTCTTCTCTAGCCACTTTTGTCTTCTATTATTGTTCTTATCAGTAGGTTACAGCATATCAATATTACTTATAAAAAAGCACACATTTGCCATCCAAACTGGAAAGGAAGAAGTCAAATTATCCTTGTTTGCCGACAATATGATCTTATATCTAGAAAAACCTAAAGATTACACAGACACACACAAAAAAACTATTAGAACTAGTAAACAAATTCAGTAACGGTGCAGGATACAAGATCAACATACAAAAATCAGTTGTATTTCTATATGCCAACAGTAAACAATCTGAAAAAGAAACCAAGAAAGTAATGCCATTTATAATAGCTACAAAAAAAAAATAAAATACATAGGATTAACAAAAGAAGTAAAAGATCTCAACAATGAAAACTATAAAGCATTAATGAAAGAAATTGAAGAAGACACACAAAAAATTGGAAATATATTCCATGCTCATGGATAATAATCAATATTGTTAAAATGTCCATACCACCCAAAGTAATCTACAGATTTAATGTAATCCCCATCAAAATATCAATGATATTCTTCACAGATTCAGAAAAAATAATACTAAAATTTATATATGCAACCACAAGAGACCCAGTATAGTCAAAACCATCCTGAGAAAAAAGAACAAAACTGGAGAAATCATATTACCTAACTGCAAATTGTACTGTAGTAACCAAAACAGCATGGTACTGGCATTAAAAACAGACATATAGACCAATGGAACAGAATACAGAACCCAGAAATAAAGCCACACAACTATAGTGAACCTATTTTCAACAAAGGTGCCAAGAACACACAATGGGGAAAAGACAGTCTCTTCAACAAATGCTGCTGGGAAAACTGGTACCTATATGCCAAAGAATGAAACCAGACCCTTATATCTCACCATATACAAAAATCAAATCAAAATGAATTACAGACCTGAAACCATGAAACTACTAAAAGAAAACACTGAGGCATTGTAGAGGGGAAGGGCATGCCTCTAATCCTCACTTGGGTGAGGCAAAGACATAAAATGTAACCAAAAAGTTTGTACCCTCATAATATCCTGAAATAAAAAAAAGGAAAAACAAATTCTTAAAAAGATTGAGAAAACTTGAACACATTGATTTTAGATATTAATAAAGAGCTACTATAAACTTTAAAAAAAACACATTGGGGAAGTGCTTCAGGACATTGGTCTGGGCAAGGATTTCTTGAGTAATACTCCCAAAGCACTGGCAACTAAAGCAAAATTGGACAAATGGGATCATATCCAGCTAAAAAGATTCTACACAGCAACAGAAACAATCAACAAAGTGAAGAGATAACCCACAGTATGGGAGAAAATATTTGCAAACTACCCTTCTGACAAGAGATTAATAATTAGAATGTATAGGGAGCTCCAACAACTCAATACGAAAAAAATCAAATAATATGATTTAAAAAGTGGGAAAAAGATCTGAATAGACATTTCTCAAAAGAAGACATAGAAATGGCCAACAGGTATATGAAAAAATGCTCAACATCATTAGTCATCAGAAAAATGCACATCAAAATTGCACTGAGATATCTCATCCCAGTTAAAATGGCTTTTATCAAAAAGATTGGCAATAATAAATGCTGGAGAGGATGTGGAAAAAGGGGAACCCTTGTACACTGTTAGTGGGAATGTAAATTAGTGCAACTACTATGGAGAAGTCAAATAGAACTACCATCTGACCCAGCAATCCCACTGCTGGGTATATAGGTAAAAGAAAGGAAATCAGTATATTGGAAACATATCTGCACTCCCATGTTTATGCAGCACTATTAACAATAGCCAAGACTTAAGTGTCCACCAACAGATGAATGGAAAAGGAAACTGTGGTACATATACACAATGGAATATTATATAGCCACAAAAGAATGTAATCCTGCTATTTGCAGCCACATGAATGGAACTGGAGAACATTATGTTAAGTGAAATAGGCCAAGTACAGAAAGACAAATCTCGCATGTTCTCACTCATATGTGGGAGCTAAATATTAAAACAAGTGATCTCGTGGAGACAGAGAGTAGAATGATGGTTACCAGAGGCTGGGAAGGGTAGTGGGGGGAGGGATAAAGTGGGGATGGGTAATGGGTACAAAAATATAGCTAGATAGTTAGAATGAACAGTATTTGATAGCATAACAAAGTGACTATAGTCAGCAATAAGTTATGGTATACTTTAAAATAACTAAAAGAGTGGAATTAGAATGTTCTTAACACCAAGAAATGATAAATGCTTGAGGTGATGGATATACCGATTACTCTGATTTGATTAATACACATTGTATAAGTGTATCAAAACATCACATGTACCCTATAAATATATACAACTATTATGTATTCACAATAATTACAACTTAATTTTTTTTAAAAAAATGCACACATTTGGTATAACTACCATACCATCCAAAAGGAATGGCGGGATGAGGTAGGAAGATAGTTGAAGGGGAAGTCTAACAAGGGAGGAAGGGACCTAACCAATATTTTAGAACTCCTGCCTGCTTATCTTTATAAGTTTGTCTATATGCTTATCAATTATGAAAGTGGTAGGTTTATTTCTAAGTAACTTTGTTAAGATAAAGAAAGTTAAAATATTCACAGGGAAAAGCACTGTTATTTGCATTTGGAATTTGAGCTATCACTCTTTACAATAAACCAGAATAAGATGAAGCTACTAAACATATAATCAAAAGGAAAACAAGATTAAGCTAGAAATTAAACCTGAAATTCACATATTACATAATCAACATTAAAGGATTTGGAATTAACTTTACCCAAAAGCCAAGTCTTGGCAGACATGTACAAGCATTCCTCTCCAAATGTCAAGTGAAAGTGGCGCCATAGAGGTCGTGAGCTGAAAGAAAATGAGAGATTTGACAACTCATAATGTAATTAGATGTTCCATTCTGTTTTTTTTTTTTACCACAAGTTATTTTAATTGCAAATTTAATGCTAATGCTATTATTTTATACTGCTTTTTTCTCGATGCTAACATGCGAAAGGACTTGGTTTCTCTAATCTAGGAAGTTTATGAATTAATGTTCAAAATTACTTATAAATAGTAATCCATTCAGTAAAAGGGACTCTGGGACTGCTTGTTTTAAGTCATAACTTTATAAAGGCAGAATCAATGACATCACATACTATATAAAATTATGCTCTATTGGCGGCCCATGAGCTCTCACCCACCACTTCTGTTCATCAAAAGATATCTGAAAAACAAACCAAACATCCATTATTATATGTACTCTGTTTTCTAGGAGAGTTTTGACTTAAATACCTTATCTTACTATAACTACAAACCACTAAAATTTCCAGACATTCCATTACTTTGGTCTCAAAATTACACAAACTAGGACCTTTCAACAAAAGAGTAATTTGAAAACTCTGTATTACAGGACCTATTTTCAGGTATAGGAAATATGGTCATGGTAATTATGAGCACACACTAATTGGACTAATACATTAAGTAGTAATACAGTGTCCTATAGCAATTCGCTATAAATTTAAAAATATAGAAATTATTTCTCTTCCCAAAAGCTAATTTGTAGTTATTATTTGAAACAGAAACACAAGTTAACTATAAAGTTAACTTTTAGCTAAAAAAGTGATAAGGAACTAGGATCATTTATATTTAATATTATCTACTGATGCTCATCTTATAAATTGGCATTTATTATTAATCTTCTATAATTTAAAACATTAAGCAATTCTAATTAACTTTTCTAACATGAAACAAAGAATTAGGTACTTGTAAGACAAATCTTACAGTAGAGGAATATATAACTTTTATAGATTGGGACAAAATTTTTGAAATATGTTCTAATGAAATAAGTATAAAAATAAGAAATATATTTAAAATACATTCTTTTAAATTACATTGGCTATTTTGTTTCTGATGGCTTTTAGTCCTGCAAAAGATGTTATAGTAGCAAGAAAGCTGTGATTGCTAGCACAGTACAGGACGGCTTCTTGGTAGTTTAAGTGTGGATCAGCAACAAACCAATATTCACTTCCTTCAATTACAACGGGAGGTCCATGAATACCAGCACGCTCTAAAGGAAAAGAAGAAGAAGATCGGAGTTATGACTGTGCAAACCAAACTGTATCCTCTAAGCATGGGTTAATGTTTAAAACTATTTATAAATTAGTAATCTGTCCAGATTACTGGCTCTCTCTCACTGGGGTAGTGTGACCGCAAGGAACTAAGGATTCCTGAGCCGGTGACTCTGCCACTCTTGTACTCATAGGGAAGGAAAAGTCTGGCCTCATCGCCTCATCCCACAGCAACCACTCACCTTCCTCGCCTGGAGAAATTTTACATAGAGAGATATATAGAGAAGCTGACACTTAAATAATTAACTAAATGCACTATTGAAAAGGTAAAAGCAGCTTTGGCTAAATTTAAGTTTTCTTAACTCACCTGGATTGTACCAGTCTGGTGTTTTTGGAGTACGGCCTGTATAAAGAAGAAAGCAAGTGGCTTTAGTCTTCAATTACAGATCAGGGCATACTATCCAAACAGGGCCTTTAATGTAGCTCAAAAGGACTTGCAGTATTGCTGAGGTTCATCCATTTCTAGCCAAACCATTTCATTTAAAGTTACGATCACTTGAAAAATTTTGTGTGGCCTGTGCTAAAGCTGATTTAGGGGCAATCAAAAAGGCAGATCTGTTAAGTATTAATTAAGAATTACTAGCAATCCTTTACCTTATATCATGGAAGTCACAAAGGAAGACTAGATGGACAAAACATAGCTAGGAATTAGAAAGTAAAAGTAAGTAAATGAGGATATTGTATATGTTACATACAAGCACTAAGGAATATGCATCAAGATAATCATTATTGCAGAATGAGGATATTCAAGAACCACTTCTCCATCTAATGGAATTTAAGTAACTGTTCTGCAAACCTAGGTTGGTACAGTTTATTGTCTTCCAAGATGCTCTTGGAAACAATGTACAATGATCCAGTACTGAGCCATTTGTGAAGGTGAGACAAAATAATAAAAAAGCACTCAGGACTCTGGGATAGAAACGAAGGGAATATGCTACATAGAATTAATGGGCTTTGAAGTGGGTGGGTCAGCATCTAAATGCTCTCATGCACTTTGCTGTCATGGTACTTTGGATGAGTTGCTTAACTCCCTGAGCCTCAATTTGCTACTCCATAAAAACTAGACTCTATTATTTAACTCACGAAGAGAATGTGATGATCACGTGAGATCACCCCTGTGCCAGGCACAGCGCAGTTCCTCACAGGATCCTACTGGCTTCCCTCTCCCTTTTCATCCTGGTCACAGATCACACTGATTTCAACTCAAAGACAAAATTTTCTTAATCTTAAAAATTATAGGGCAAAATAACTGTTCTTAATTTTGCTGTGACAGTAGGCCCTAGGGCATCAGAAGACCTTACTCAGAGGACTGCCTACATATCCAGCATCTTTGGTCTCGCTGAACGAGTTCTCTTTGTATTGGATAATTTCCATCAATAATGCCACAAATCAATTAAAAATGTACGTAGTTTCTTGTCTATAATCTTGTCAACGATTTCTGATCATTTTTATGTTGGGAAAGCTGTGTCTAACTTAAGTATCTTTGAATTAGTGAGAAAAACAGATGCAAGGTGTTTTTTTATACAAGATCACAAATATGTAAGTGTGTATAAGGTATTAAGAAATGCGGCTGGGCACAGTGGCTCATGCCTGTAATCCTAGCTCTCTGGGAGGCCGAGGCAGGCGGATTGTTTGAGCTCAGGAGTTCGAAACCAGCTTGAGCAAGAGCGAGACCCCATCTCTACCATAAATATAAAGAAATTAATTGGCCAACTAAAAATATATAGAAAAAATTAGCCGGGCATGGTGGCGCATGCCTGTAGTCCCAGCTACTTGGGAGGCTGAGGCAGCAGGATTGCTTGCTTGAGCCCAGGAGTTTGAGGTTGCTGTGAGCTAGGCTGACGCCACGGCACTCACTCTAGCCTGGGCAACAGAGTGAGACTCTGTCTCAAAAAAAAAAAAAAAAAGAAATACAATAAAATAGCTATGCTTGGGTAGTGGTATTTTAGGTGATATTCCTAAAGATATTTTATGAGCCTGATTTTCGATAAAATTGTCTCAATTAAAAAGCGAATACTTAAAAAGTAAATATATCCATAGTGCTTATGGCTACTTAAAATTTATAGGTTATCAAAATATTCCTTTTAAAAAACAAAAAAGAAGAATAAAAAGAAAAAATATCCCTTTTAGAGATGAGAGGACTAACTAGAACTAGGTAGTAAGAAGGTGAGAGAGAAGAGGCATGGTGGTTTGGGCTACAGAAGAGGAAAATTTCTTTAAGAAAACCAGAAAATACAGATTAATACAAGTTGGGTAGACTTTGGCTGCTCTAATAACCATGAAAATATCCAATGAGGTGAATGTGACACATCGTAACTTAGAAATTTAGGTACTGTATGTCCAAAGGGAGTTAGCATAACATTTAAACCCTCAAGCAAGAGATTACTGATTGCTTTGAATAATTGGGAATGGGCTAAGAAAGGGAGTTGTTCAGTTTTTTATTTTGTTTCTGTTTAGGGAGAGTGGGGTGCATAATTATTGACAAGATTTATTTGTTTGATTATTTGATTTATATTTGCTAAATCAGTTAATTCCCTTCTATTTTGTTTAAAATAATATATACACACTGATATATGCATGTGTGTATATATATATGTGTGTGTGTATATATATATATATAAAACTCCACATACTATTTCCTGTGGTTACTGATTTGTCATTTCTAAGTTACCCTTGTTTAAAACTCTTGGTTTGCTACATCACTCTAACAGGAGGTAGGGGCAGCTACCCATGAGGGTACTTGGGTGGCAGCAGTGACATTTTCCGTGCATGCTAACAAATGCCAGAGTAATGGGAGGTTCACACTAATGCTTCAAACCAGACATTGTCCAATTATATATATTAATTATACATATGAGTTACTTTTCCACTTATTTAAAGGGTATTCAAACTTTGTCCGTTTTTCAGGTGAATCAAATAATCAGGAATAACTCAGGCAATGATTTCTTCTTTAGAAAAAGTCCATCAACACACACACACACACACACACACTTACTAATGGCTAAACAGTTTGCCTTTGTGAAAGATTATCCGGTTACTGTAGCTAATGTCACATCTAATGCTCTTTTAAAGGCAATACGTTAGTCTATTTTAGGAAAAAGAACAATCTTCTAATAGGCAATTCCAAGTTCTTTAAGAACTTGTACAAAGATATAACTTTAGTTTCAATGATCTGTTTACATTTAGTTCAGAAATTCATTTTAGAACTTTCTATGTATTTTCTACTAATTTAACATATCCAATAGGTGCTTAAAAATAATTTGAGAGTTAAAATCTTCTTAACATTTCTCTTAAGAGTTCCTGGATATTTTCCTAATAAAAGGCTAAGTAAAAGGATATCTATTTCTTTTACCCTCTTTCTTTTTTGTTATTGAAGGCTGTACTATTAATCTAATTGGTTTCCTGAATTTGAATTTATAGAAAGTATTAGCAGGTTTGGAGTTCATTGAAAATTGCTTCTAAATTTTAAAGGGACCTGCCAAATTTTGATTTCTTGACTCCTGCCTCATTCTTTTAAGATTATCTTCATTTTTCCTTCATATTGCATCAAAATAAAAATCAATATCAATGACATTCTTCACAGAAACAGGAAAAATAATCATAAAATTTATATGAAACCACAAAAGACCCAGAATAGCCAAACCTATCCTGAGCAAAAAGAACAAAACCGGAGGAATCACATTACCTGACTTCAAATAATACTACAGAGTAACCAAAGCATCATGGTATTGGCATAAAAACAAACATATAAGCCAATGGAACAGAATAGAGAATTCAGAAATAATCTACACATCTAGAGTGAATTTATTTTCGACAAAGTTGACAAGAACATACAGAGGGTAAAGGATAGTCTCTTTAATAAACGGTGCTGGGAAAACTGGATAATATATGGAAAAGAATGAAACTAGACCCTTATCTTTCGCCATATAAAAAAATCAAATCAAAATGAATTAAAGACTTAAATCTAAGACCTGAATCTATGAAACTACTGAAAGAAAACTTTGGGAAAGTGCTTCAAGACATTAGTCTGGGCAAGGACTTCTTGAGTAATACTCCCAAAGCACTGGCAACCAAAGCAAAATTGGACAAATGGGATCATATCCAGCTAAAAAGATTCTGCACAGCAACAGAAACAATCAACAAAGTGAAGAGATAACCCACAGTATGGGAGAAAATATTTGCAAACTACCCCTCTGACAATAGATTAATAATTAGAATATATAGGGAGCTCTAACAACTCAATAGGAAAAAATCAAATAATCTGATTTAAAAAATGGGCAAAAGATCTGAATAGACATTTCTCAAAAGAAGACATACGAATGGCCCACAGGTATATGAAAAAGTGCTCAACATCATCAGTCATCAGAGAAATGCAAATCAAAATTACACAGAGATATCTCATTACAGTTGAAATGGTTTTTATAAAAAATATAGGCAATAATCAATGCTGGAGAGGATGTGGAGAAAGGGGAACCCTTGTACACTGTTAGTGGGAATGTAAATCAGTGCAATCACTATGGAGAAGTCAAATAGAACTACTATCTGACTCAGCAATCCCACTGCTGGGTATATAGGTAAAAGAAAGGAAATCAGTATATTGGAAAGATATCTACACTCCCATGTTTAATGCGGCACTATCCGCAATAGCCAAGATTTGGAATCAACTTAAGTCTCCACCAATGGATGGATAAAGAAATTGTGGCACATACATATGATGGAATATTATTCAGGCATAAAAAGAATGAAATCCTACCATTTATTTGCAGCAATATGAATGGAACTGGAGAACATTATGTTAAGTGAAATAAGCCAAAGACAGAAAGAAAAATCTCACATGTTCTCACTCATATGTGGGAGCTAAATATTAAAACAATTGATATCATGGAGACAGAGTAGAATGAGGGCTGCCAGAGGCTGGGAAAGGTAGTGGGCAATGGGGGGAATAAAGTAGGCATGGTTAATGGGTGTAAAAATATAGTTAGTTAGATAGAACAAACAATTATAGCACCACAAAATGACTATACTCAACAATAAGAGTATACTTTAGAATCACCTAAAGAGTGGAATTGGAATGTTCCTAACACAAAGAAATGATATATGCCTGAGGCAATGGATACCCTAATTACCCTGATTTGATTAATTCATGTCATATGCCTATATCAAAACATCACATGTACCCTATAAAGATATATAACTATTATGTATCCATAATAATTCAAATAAAAAATTTAAACATTGAAATGATTCTCTTTACTACTTTTCTTCTTTTACTTAAAATAATTTTTCATTCCAAAATCAAATATCCCTAAATAAGCATTAAATTTTATCTTCTATACGAATTCTTCCATGATCAAAGAATAAGGTATTGCCAAATTTCAATAAGTTAGCCTTCTACTAGGAGTGGAAGTAAGATAGAGGGATGCTTAATATATTAATTGCACTTTCATAGGCTTTTAGAAATTAAAATTATAGACCAATCTGGTCGTTTAGGTACTTTTAGCTTAGTATTTGCAATGTTAACATGAGACGGTTGTGTAAAGGGATATTTACCACTGACCTTTTGGAATCTGGCACACCCATTCAAGTTTTGTATCGCAAGCAAAAGGCCTGAAAAAAATAATTTCTCTGTCTTCGTAGATATGCCAGCCTCTGTGCCAGGGCCTACGAATGACCTAAAAGAGGAAAAGGATTGCAGAATATTTTGAAATTGACACAACCCTTATGAAATACTACTCTGTAAGCTCGATGGTTTTTTTTTTTTTTTTTTTGAGACAGGGTCTTGCTCTGTTCCCTGGACTGGAGTGCAGAGGCATCATTATATCTCACTGCAGCCTCAAACTCCTGGGTTCGAGTGATCCTCCTGCTTTAGCCTCCCAAGTAGCTGGGACTACAGGTGCACACAACCATACCCACCTAATTTTTCTATTTTTTGCAGAGACAAGGTCTCGCTATGTTCCTCAGGCTGGTCTTGAACTCCTGGGATCAAGTGATCCTCCTGGGTTGGCCTCCCAAAGTGCTGGAATTACAGGCATGAGCCATATAGAGTGACAGGCCAGCTCTGTGGTTTTATCTCTATTTTAGCTCTAGCACCTAAAGTATTTGTCTAATAAATGAACACAGTAATAAATGGAATTTTAAACAGTAACACCCTGAGCAAGAGCCTTCAAAGGGACTGATGAAGAAAATATATTGTAAGGTCATGTTTACATCTAAGATGCAAATTATTTTCTCCCTCTTCCCACCTGTTTTGGTTGACATGAAATTGTAGAATCTCGTACTTTTAAAATTTGGGAAATACCAAACTAGAAAATAATTTTTATTTCAGTGGTATCCAAGCACCAGGCTATGATCAAAGTAGATCAGAAAGTGACATAAAAGTCTGGCCTCAGGGGCCCATGCTCCTTCTTTGGTGTAACTCTGCCATTTCTAGGATTTTGCCCTTCTCCACGAGGTCCAAGATGGCTCATGACAATTCCAGCCAGCAAGCAGGAGAGAAAGGAAAGGTGTGATGTAGGAGGGGCATCTTTCACTGTTTGGAATGTTTTCAGGCCCAGGTTCTGGGAGCTACTGTGGCAGGTAAGGTAAGAGTCTCCACACTGAACACTGGCTAGGCTCTTCCTGATGCAGGTTGCATCAGTATCATTTTTATTTATTTTTTGATAGGTTTTCAAATCTCTCCATAGTTGGGAGCTGTTTACCTAGAACACAGTTTGTTATACCAGTGTTATTGACATTCCTGAAAACTTCATAAGCTTCTCTGAAGTTTTTATCTTTTCATGTGTCAAGTTGGGAATTCTATTAAAATGGCATGATACTACACAGTTTGTCATTAGAAGAGCTATTTTGTAAATAGGGCTTCCCTGTGGCAGTGGCTTTCTCGGTTGTTACCTGCCTCAATCTCCTTGTAACATTTCTGGTCAACCACCTTCTTAAGTCTTTGTGGAAAGAAAGATTTCTTTCTTGGGCCACAAAGCAAAGGTATTATCTATTAGTAGATGTCTCCTCCCTCCTCATCTTTCATTTTATATGTTGGAAGTTCCTGTAAATCCACTCTTAGCCTTTTGCTTTTTTTTTTTTAATATACATTTCCCCCTTCAACTCCAGTCTTTTGATTTCAATTTAGCATAGGACACATCTTACAGCTAACTTGGATTAAAAATATCTAAACTAAAAGATACCATTTTTTTTTTATAAACCAGTACCCCTTCTGACTATTTCTACAAATGCCTAGGCATATATAATGGTTAAGCATACTGAACCCAGACACTTGTGGGTTTAAATTTTAGTTCTTTAACCATGTAAACTTGGGTAAGTTACTCAATGCCCACATTTCTTTCTCTGTAAGATGAATATGATAACAGTACTTACTTTACAAGGTCACTTAAGTATTAAATAAAATAATATATGTGATATGTCTAGCACAGTGGCTGGCTCACAAAGGAGTCAATAAATGTTAGCTGCTTCCATCATCATCATATTCTCATAATGCCCTTGTTATTACATAAAAATTGCATTTTGCCTGTCATAGTTCTTACCCAATGGTATTGTAATTGCTTATTTACTTGTCTTTGTTTCCTACAAGACTGTTAATTCTGTGAAAACAATGACTATGTTTTGTACCTTGACACTATTATAACTGCCCCGTGCCTTACAGACAGACCCCTTGGACATACTGTTTACAAAATGGACAAATGAATGAATTCTGCAAAGGAAGATGCCTAACTGGTCTTTTTTTTTTTTTGTCTTTTAATACCATCTGTTGCTCCTCTGAGTCTGGCTCAAGATGAATCTTCCTTCTCCTTTCCTTGGTTCACATCACCTTCCCTACTCAGAAACTTTTCAAAATGCCCTTTTGCCTATCAAAAATGTATAAACTCCTTTGCCTAGAATCAATCTAATTTCCCAGTGTTTTCAATGAGAGAACCAATTAAAACTTTTTGATCTGCATTCTGTTCTTCTCACTGCCTTACTCTCTTCTACTCCCATCTCATTTCATGCAACCTTCTCATACCAATTCCCCCTATTCCACCTGTATAAACTACCCATCCTTAAAGACCCAGTTTAAGTACCACCTCTTTCTAGAAAATGGCCACAGGGATCACTTTCTCTTTTGAGTTTCATTAAGTCCTCATCAGCCCACTCACTTGGAGCTTATTACTATGCATAGTAATGAGGGATGTCTTTCTCGAATATGAATTTTATCTTCTCAAATTAAATGTAACTTAGTCTGCTGAGGGTCAGGTCATGGGTGTACTTATTCCCCATCACACCTAACATCATTGTACACAGACAAAAGGCACTCCGTGAACAAGATGCCGAATTTAGTTCTTAAATATGCAGATTTTCCAGCATTGCACTGACCTTGACAGCAGCACAGTCTCTGATGTCATAATCCTGCTGGAACTCATCTGCCATGATAATAGTAGACACCTGAAAAGACGAGAGAGGCTTGAGAATTTAAGACTGATGCATAAATATTTGCAATTTAGATGTAATTTAGGAAGCTTTAATAACTCAAATGTGTTCGTATGCCACAGAAAGAACACTTCTCCATCTCTTTTTTAATATTAGAGTTCTAAATCATGAGAGGACTTAGAAAATAACATAATGTCATAAGTTTCCAAAGGAAACCACTCTTTCAGAAGTGGATGTTAATGATATATTAAATTCGCCACTGGAGTCTCCGAGAATCAAGAGCATGCAAAAGACTTTTTTTTTGGGGGGGGGGGGATATGTTGAAATGCTAATTATTTGTAACATATCTCAGATATGTTACAATTTGAAAATAAAAGTTAAAGTGTTTTATATTTGGAAAGAATACTAAATGAATTGTTACAATGGTAATATACAAAAAATACTCAAAATTTGAGAATAATTTTTCTCCTATAAATATTACATAAAACCTGTTTTAAGGATGATGTAAACCTTTGAAATAATATTAAGGATTTTCAAATTTCTCCCAAACAAATTATATCTCCCAATAAAGATACTTTTTAAAAATATAACTCATATTTTGATAATAAAAAAGCTTCTCGCTATAAAAAAAGGAAATAAAAAACATTATAACAAAAGAGCTTTGAAAAAAAATCACTTTTGCTACCCAAAGATGATCACTATATATTTTAATATTTTTGGACTATATATAGTCTGTAAATGAGTTTTTTAAAAATAAGATTAGTAACTTGTTTTTTCCCCACTTCCTATATGTGAATCTATTTCCATTTCAATAAAGATATAGCTTCATAATTTTAATGGTTGTATGGTGTGTGGATTTTATTATTTTATTTTTATAAATTGACAGATAAAATTATATGTATTTATCCTATATAACATGATGTTATGAAGTACATATACATTGTGAAATGACTAAATATAGCTAATAACATATGCATAGTTATAACATAGTTAACATTTTTATGGTGAAAACACTTAACATCCATTCTCTTAGCATTTTTCAAGAATATAAAATATTAACTCTAGTCACCATGCTGTACAACAGATCTCTTGAACTTATTCCTCCTATCTAATTGAAATTTTGTATCCTTTGACCAATATCTCTCCAACTCCGAAACAACAACTTCCTCAGTCTCTGGAAACCACTATTCTACTACGAGATCAACTTTTTTAGACTCCACATATGAATCAAATTATGCAATATTTGTCTTTCTGTGTCTACTTTATTTCACTTGACATAATGTTCTCAAGTTTCATCCGTGTTGCTGCAAATGGAAGAATTTTCTTTTTTTTTATAGCTTAAGAGTATTCTCTTGTATATATATACTGCATTGTCTTTATCCACTCACATGTTGATGGACACTTAGGTTAATTCCGTATCTCAGTTATTGTGAATAAAGCTACAATAAACATGGAAGTGCAGATATGTCTTCAACATACTCATTTCATTTTCTTTAATATATACCTAATAGTGGGATTGCTGGATCATATGGTTACTTCTGTTTTTGATTTTTTGAGGAATCTCCATACTGTTTTCCATAATGGCTTTATTAATTTACATTCCCATCAACATTGTACAAAAGTTCCCTTTTCTCCACCTCCTCACCAATTCATCTTTTGTCTTTTTGGTTAACAGTCATCTTAACAGGTGTGAGGTGATATCTTATTATAGTTTTAATTTACATTTCCTTGATGAATAGTGATATTGAGTATTTTTCATATACTTGTTGGCCATTTTGTATGTCATCTTTTTGAGAATGTCCATTCAAGTCCTTTGCTTTTTTTTTTTTTTTAAGAGACAGGACAGACTCTTTAGCGACAGACTGTGTCACCCAGGCTGGAATGCAAGTGGCATCATCATAGCTCATTGCAGCCTTGAACTCCTGGGCTTAAGTGATCCTCCCACCTGAGCCTCCAAGTAGCTTGGGACTGTAGGTGTGCACCACCATGCTCAGCTAATTTAAAAAAAAATTTTTTTTTTTTAAATATGGGGTCTTGCCATGTTGTACAAGCTAGTCTCAAACTCCTAGCCTCAAGTGATCCTCTTGCCTCAGCCTCCCGAGTTGCTGGGATAGTTGGCATGAGCCCTTTGCCCATTTTTAAACTGGGTTGTTTTCTTGCTACTGCGTTGAGTTCCTCATATATGGTTAGGTGCCACATAATGATGTTTTAGTCAATGATGAATCCACATATGTGACAGTGGTCCCATAAGATATAATGCCGCACAGGGGTGAGGAACTTGTTGTCTTAAGGCCACTTGTGGCCTTCTAGGTCTTTAAGTACAGCCTTTTAACTGAATCTAAATTTTACAGAACAAATCCTTTTATTAAAAGAGTACAGCAGAGAAAGATGAAGCTTTTTTAGTCTCCTTTGGTGCTTAAAAAAAGAATAATCTTGAAATCAGAAGGCTGCGGTTTCCCCATCCCTGGATACTGTACAGTTTTGTAGCTGAAGAGCAATATATGGCTTAGGTGTGTGGCGTAGGTTTGTAGTAGGCCATTCCATCTAGGTTTGTGTTAGTACACTATGTTTGCATTATGATAAAATTGCCTAACGACACATTTTTCAGAATGTATCCCTATCGTTAAGCAACACATGACTGTATTTTGGATATCTGATAAAGAGGTGCAAATATGTTCTCCCATTCTGTAGGTTGTCTCTTCATTGTTGATTGTTTCCTTTGCTATGCTGAAGCTTTTTAGTTTGATGTGACCCCATTTGTCTATTTTTGTTTTTGTTGCCTGTGTTATTGGGGTCATACACAAAAAATCATTTCCAAAACCAATGTCATCAAGCTTTCCCCTTGTTTTCTTCTAGTAGTTTCATAGTTTCAAGTCTTACATTTAAGTCTTTAAGCCATTTTGCATTAATTTTTGTATATGGTATGAGATAAGGGATTAATTTCATAGTTTTGCGTGTGAGTATCCAGTTTTTCAAGCATGTTTGTTCTTGGCACTTTTGTTGAAAATCAGTTGGCTGTAAATGTATGGATTTATTTCTGAGCTCTCTATTCTGTTCCATTGGTCTATGCGTCTTTTTTATGCTTGTACTATGCTGTTTTGGTTATTATAGCTTTGTAGTATATTTTGAAGTCAGGTAGTATTATGCCTCCAGCTTTGTTTTTTTTGCTTAAGATTGCTTTGGCTGTTCAGGGTTTTTTGTGGTTGCATACAAATTTTAGGTGTGGATGTATTATTTAACAGTCAACTTTTTAGTGAAAAAATGCCTTCTTCCATGTTATCCAAAAAAAGAAAGTTTTAACTTACTGGTGTATGATCACTCCATTGCCAGGATCCTTGTAAATCTGGGCTTCTTTTATTCAAACCAA
>VSMD01075278.1:0-13445 GCA_008750895.1 Mirza zaza | reverse complement strand
AAAAAAAAATATTTAGTTTGGAAATTGGGTTTGCATTTGAGAACTGTTAATCTCATTAAGTCTATTTTTTCTTAAAAGCAGTTGTTAGGCCAAAAAAATCAATCAATCTTATGTAAAGATCGCATTGCTTTTTGTCTCCACCTTTAAAATTATATATGCACTTATTAAGGGAGAATCTGCCTGGGATTTGAGTTTATATTTTAGTGAGGCAAGGGAAGAAATTAGTACATATGCTTGCCCAGAACTACAACATCATCTAAGTTAGGGAACCTGATAATGAAGGTGGCAGAAGTTGCATAGATAGTTTATCAATAAAGTGTGCTGTTTCACAGCTCTGTGGCATAGCTCTTGTCCTGTTAGGTCTCCTGGTCAGATAGGCCTCAAAAGCCTTTTGTATAATTAGGCAAAACTGACTAATACATGACAAGAAACTGAGTTGAGATCTAATACCTAAATTTTAATATCCTTTGATTTCTATCTGCTTTATAATTGGTCAAGAAGCCAAGAAAAGAGAAACTATTTCTTTTTGAACTTTATGCTCAGTTATTCTTGTTTAAGTCACACAACAATTCCAACAAGTATGGGTGACTATTACCACTTCTACAGATGTCATAATTTCTTTTGTTTATAGACTTGCATAACTGGTCACTGGGTTTATAAAATCCAATCCTCGGTATGCTCAGGTTGGCCAAGTACTATGTAGAGGATCTTATTACTCCTAAGTTGTAGAGCTCTAATTCAAACCATTGTCCTTTATTTTACCTTAACTTTCTGAAGAGGATATGTGGCAGGAAGCAGGACAAGGAAAGACTTTGAAATTTATTCTCCATGAAAAAGCTTGTCCTTATTTTGAGGAGAAAGATGCCTTTGTAGTGTGAGAGACTAACCTAGTCCTCCAAAGACAACCAAGAGGACTAAACCACATTACCTAAAATAATAAGATAATGTGTGTGGCTGGTGTCTGGGTTCAGGGGTGGTAGCTGGGGGAAGGTCCCCCCCAAACAACTTCTGTCCACAGGGCTTGGCACCAATCGAATCCCACTGTTAATTTCACTCAGGACTCCTGTGGGGAATATTTAGATTGGAGCCACTAGCGAGGCAGGGGGCCCCGTGCCTCGCTAGTGGCTCCCTGTAGTACATTACTGTAGAATGTACAGTAATGTACATACTAGGGCTGTCTGGAAAATATTCAGCCATGTAACTGTTCTCGTTATATTAACAATGGCTGGATACTTTCTAGACAGCCCTAGTATGTACATTAACCAACAAATATTTACATGAGGAGAAAGTATTCTAATAAATTAAACATGGTAGGATGATTTTACAGAAAGATGGCCAGACATGGTGGCTCATGGTTATAATCTCAGCAATTTGGGAGGCTGAGGCAGGAGGATTGCTTGAGGTCAGGAGTTCAAGACCAGCCTGGGCAACATAGCAAGATCCCCATCTCTACAAATAATCAAAAGGGCATGGTGATGTGCACCTATAGTCTCAGCTACTCAAGAGGCTGAGGCAGGATGCTTGCCTGAGCCCAGGAGATCGAGGTTACAGTGAGCTATGATCTCAACATTGCACTCCAGTCTGGTCAAGAGAGCAAGACTCTACCTCAAAAAAAAAAAAAAAAAATGGAGATTTGCCATGAAAGTAGAAATAAAGAGTCCACAGAGAGGGTGGGGCAAGATGGCTGACTAGAGACATCAGTTGCCAGATCATCTCAGAAAGAAGGAAAAGTTTTACATGAAAAAACATAGCTCAGGTGTAATTCTGAGGGAAAAGTGCCAGAATTCACTGGATGGAGATTCCACAGGAAGAAGTTCCAGAACAGAACAAGAAGGAGTAAGATGTAGAGAGAAATCAATTCCAGAGAAACTTGAAGCCCAGTAGAAAGGGCAAGTGGAGGTTTTGTTTCTCCTCCCCTTACTCCTCTAGCAGACTGCAGGCTCCCAAGATGCTGGAGAGCTTCTCTATCCTCAGGACCCTAAAAGCTTCTGTCACTAGTGAACTGGGAGCTGTTTGAAAACAAAGCACTGGGCTGCCAGCCCCTCGAAGTCGCTCCCCTTCACTGCAGACAGACCCATGGTGAGATAACAAGTGTTATCCTACTTCTCCACCTACTGTGGGCCTTTGTCCTCCCTAGGGAGCTTCAGTCCTTTAGTTTTTGTGTCACTGGTTCCCACACAAACTTTTCTTAACTCCTGCCCATACTGTAGTGGCCACAGGGGCCAATGGGTCCCAGGAGGAACTGTGTGATCCCAGAGCTTGGACATTCCATGTGAGCTACCTTCTGAGGAGAAGGATAAAGGGTACCAGAGTGTCAACTCTCCTCCATTCAGGCTTTTTCTCTCCCCCTCCCTTCCCCCACCCACTGCTGCCAGGTGGCACAGGTGCCCTAAGGGATGATTGAGCTGAGATTCTCAGGAGTGACTGCTTCCTCTCTGTTGGCACTTCCACTGCACCAAGCCTTCCACAGAGAGTGAGACTCACACCTTTCCTCTTAAAGATCTTCAGCAAAGCAAGGAGTGCTCAGACTCTGAGCTCCCTACCTGCCAGCCCTCCCTGTTGCCGCTCACCCAGCTACTCCATCAGCGCAGAGCACACCCCAAAGCAGAGGTATATTAAGCCTCCTTGAGCACTTCATAGGAAACTTGGGACCAGCACACATCTCCCTGCATGGGCAGGAATTGAACTTGAGGGACCAAGGGACAGGCCCACAGGCCAGATCCCATATCCCCAGTACTTGATTGTGTTGCTTGAGGGCACGGAGGGAGATCAGTGAATTGATGTTGGAAAGTGATGGAGCCCACATGGGCAGAACTGAAAGGAGAGTGCAGTGTGTGCCTAAACTGCAGAGCACTCATGGAGTACCCCTCCCCACACAGGAGAGCTGCATTTTCTGTCCAGGACAGGATCCTAGGCAGGGAAGCTCCCAGCCTGCAGTGCCACTGCCAGTGAGCTCAGCTAATTTGGGCTGCTTCTTGTGGCCAGACACCAAAAGGAGACCGGTGGAGCAGGGGAGGAAAGAAAAGAATGAAACCCACTCCCAACAGCCAGACTGTGAATCCCAGTTGGCCCCTCCCCCACAAGCAGACTTTCTGGCTTGGTGGGGCCACTTACCTCCCTGGTGGCTTTCCCCAGAGGCCTGGGAGTGGGCCCTCACCTCCTGCCAAGAGAGCTCTTGTATCCACCTTTGTGGAGGCTAAACACAGACTCATCTGACCCAACCCCACCCAGCCTCACTCCTCTACCCATCAGCTGTGGTGGAGCAAAAGGAGTCCCCTGGGAGCTCCAGGGCCCCATCCACCACTTGGAGCATTTAAGTTCATCTCCTGAGGGGCTAGAGCCAGTCACAGGTTCCCAAAAGACAATACTGTAGATGGGTCTTTCCAGCAAGTGCCACCTAGTGGCAGGGAGGACAACTTATACAGCCTATTACAGCATTTACTGACTCAACCATATAGGGTGTGGCTGATTCTTATTGACAAGCACCACCTACTGTCTCAGAGATCAAACTGGGCATCCAAATATAATTCACACTATTAAGAAGACCACAGGACTAAGCAAAGAATAAGGATTTAAAAGATCTCCATCCTCTCTCATCAACAAGAGACAGGGAATCTGTCCACACATATATCTCACCACTGTTGCAGCTTACAAGTGACTAACAACTGAGAAAACCACACTAAAAATATCTGTAACCAAAGTATCCAACCAAAACCTAGACTTTCATCAAAGTACTCATAAACAAAGCCAAAGGTTTTTACCCAGCATATGCTACAGACATCCTTAAGAGTGAGGGGGGCAAAGCCCCATCTAAACAAAAAATAAATTCAAAACTGAAAAGCAACAGCTGCTCCAGATGAGAAGGAATCAGCACAAAAACTCCGGAAGTATTAAAAATCAGAGTGAAAGGACACCCTCAAAGGAACACACAGGCTCTTTTGCAACAAAGCCCAACTAAAATGAAAATGCTGAAATGACAGATAAAGAACTCCAAATATGGATTGTAAGGAAGCTCAGTGAAATCCAAGAGAAAATGGAAAGCCAGCTCAAAGAAACCAGAAGAACACTTCAGAAAATGAATGAAAAAAATTGCTAAAGAGGTAGATATATTTAAAAAAATAATAGAAATTCTGAAAATGAAAAATTCATTTAGGGTAATATGAAACACACAGAAAAGTTTTAAATATATACTAGATCATGCAGAAGAAAGAATTTTAGAGTTTGTAGACAACTTTTTAATTAACCCCGTCAGGCAAAAATAAAGAACAAAAAATCAAGAGAAACCAACAAAGTCTATGAGAAATATGGGATTATGTAAAATAGCCAAACATAAGAATCATAGACATCCCTGAGGGTGAAGAAGAAAAAGCACAAGGCTTGGAAACCCTATTTGAGGGAATAATTGGGGAAAACTTCCTTGGTCTTGTTAGAGATTTAGACATCCAGATACAAGAAGCTCAACAAATATCTAGGAGATTCATTACAAACAAGGAATCACCTAGGCATATAGTCATCAAACTGGCCAAAGTCAACACAAAGGAGGAACTCTTGTGAGCCTTGAGACAAAAACATTCAATAACATACAAAGGAAAATGCATCAGACTAGGAACAGACTTCTCAAGAGAAGGCTCACAAGCTAGAAAGGAATGAGGTCCTTAAAAAGAATAAATGCCAGCCAAGAATTTTGTATCCTTAGTTTAAACTTGTTAAACTAATTTTCATAAATGAAGGAGAAATAAAGTCTTTCCCAGACATGCAAGCACTAAGAGAATTTGGTTAAGTCATCACCCTGGTTGTCACTGGGAAGTATATCTTTAGTAAAAGTTCAAATGCCAAAAATATCAGCTGTTTGTCCCAGCTAAAATCTGATAAGAGATTTGAATGGATTTTTTAAGAGCTTTATAGTCAAAAGTCAACTCAATTAAAACTAATATTTAGGATATATACAAATGCAGATATATATATGTATGTATATGTGTGTCTATATATGTAGATAGATAGATACATGATAGATAGATAGATAGATAGATAGATAGATAGATAGATAGATAGATAGTTTTGGGGCCTCTATTCTCTAATTCTTTTTCTTGGACCCCTGCTAGCTGTGTGTGCTGTCTTTTTCTGTTTCTCTATATATTTGTGTCTGTCCCTCCTTTCTCTTGCCACCCTTAATGCCAAAGAAAGGCATTTTTCTAACAGCCTTATATTCCTTAAGGAAAACAGTAAAGGTGACACAGACTCCTTTTTTGGAGAGAAACTTCTGGTTTTCCTCATGAAACCAGAAGAGATGTAAGTAGACAGATTCCTCTCAGATTGACTTTAGGGAATGCCAGAAATTACTTTGTATTTTGAGAGAATTTAGCCTTTGTATGTAGAATGGCAAAGGCAAGAATGGCAATGTCAGAGATGGCTAATTACACTAGAGGGGGCTTCTCATTCCTTTGTAAGTTTAGATTTTTTAAAAAGGAGCAGTTTAAACACTTAGAGAAATATCTTTGTAAGAAAGTGCACTGTGAAAGCATTGCATTGTGCAATCCCATGGCATTTCTCTCCTTTTGGGGACTGGAGAGCCAATGTGTGCTCCACCTTGAGCTCAGTGGTCCAGTTAAGGAAAAAGAAAAAAGACTAAATTAAATGCTACTTCTCTAAAGGAAATTGCTCTCCTTATAAAATGCTATGATATGGCCGGGCGGGGTGGCTCAAGCCTGTAATCCTAGCTCTCTGGGAGGCCGAAGTGGGCGGATCGTTTGAGCTCAGGAGTTCGAGACCAGCCTGAGCAAGAGCGAGACCCCATCTCTACTATAAATAGAAAGAAATTAATTGGCCAACTAATATATATAGAAAAAAAAAATTAGCCTGGCATGGTGGCACATGCCTGTAGTCCCAGCTACTTGGGAGGCTGAGGCAGCAGGATTGCTTGAGCCCAGGAGTTTGAGGTTGCTGTGAGCTAGGCTGACGCCACGGCACTCACTCTAGCCTGGGCAATAAAGTGAGACTCTGTCTCAAAAAAAAAAAAAAATGCTATGATAAATTCCTAAGATTTTATGCTACTTTGGCATCCATTTTTAATCTTCTTCTAATTGACCCAACCAAACCTCTTCTTAAGAAGCTTAGATTCTTTCCTTCTTTGTACTTTGAGATATAAATTTACTATCTGCTTTCCCTAAAACTCAATAAGGGCTTCTCCAAATAAACTTCTACCTTTTCTATTCACAAAGACACAGTTTGAATTTAACTATTCTTTTAAACTAATATGTTTTACTTGTCTTACGGCTAAAATTCTAAAATCAATACTATAAAGTCTTTATGTATACATATATATGTTGTGTCTACATAGATGTAAATGTCTACACATATATTCATATATTGTCTACACCTGATACCAAAATAACTTAAAGATAAGTGAGCACTCCATAAATTAAATAACTAGTTCCAATACTTTTCAAGTTTGTGATACTTTAATAATCCTTGATAAATAAAAATAGGTTTTTGTTTTATTTTGTTTTTGTTTTGAGACAGAGTCTCACTTTGTTGCCCAGGCTAGAGTGAGTGCCGTGGCTTCAGCCTAGCTCACAGCAACCTCAAACTCCTGGGCTCAAGTGATCCTCCTGCCTCAGCCTCCCGAGTAGCTGGGACTACAGGCATGCGCCACCATGCCCGGCTAATTTTTTCTATATATATTAGTTGGCTAATTAATTTCTTTCTATTTATAGTAGAGATGGGGCCTCATTCTTGCTCAGGCTGGTTTCGAACTCCTGACCTCAAGCAATCCGCCCTCCTCGGCCTCCCAGAGTGCTAGGATTACAGACATGAGCCACCACGCCCGGCCTATAAATAAAAATAGTTTTAAAATTGTTAGTAAAATAGGGGCCGGGCGCGGTGGCTCACGCCTGTAATCCTAGCTCTCTGGGAGGCCGAGGTGGGCAGATCATTTGAGCTCAGGAGTTCGAGACCAGCCTGAGGAGGAGAGAGACCTCATCTCTACTATAAATAGAAAGAAATTAATTGGCCAACTAATATATATAGAAAAAAAATTAGCCGGGCATGGTGGCGCATGCCTGTAGTCCCAGCTACTTGGGAGGCTGAGGCAGCAGGATTGCTTGAGCCCAGGAGTTTGAGGTTGCTGTGAGCTAGGCTGACGCCATGGCACTCACTCTAGCCTAGGCAATAAAGTGAGACTCTGTCTCAAAAAAAAAAAAAAAAATTATTAGTAAAATAGAATTTAAAAAGTCTTCAAAATTTAATTTAGACATTTTTGTTTAATTAAACAAAATTAAATAATTAAAACAAAATTTTTGTTTAATCTAGACATTTTTGTCTAAATCAAATTTGTGACTACTGGTCAGGCAGGTTTAGGCAATTTCTGTTAGATAGTTTAAGGTCATAGAACTGTTGCTTCTATAGTCCTTTTTTTTTTTTTTTTTTGAGACAGAGTCTCACTCTGTTGCCCAGGCTAGAGTGCCGTGGTGTCAACCTAGCTCACAGCAACCTCAAACTCCTGGGCTCAAACAATCCTTCTGTCTCAGCCTCCAGAGTAGCTGGGACTGCAGGCATGCGCCACCATGCCTGGCTCATTTTTTCTACATATTTTTAGTTGGCCAATTAATTTCTTTCTATTTTTAGTAGAGATGGGGGTCTCGCCCTTGCTCAGGCTGCTTTCAAACTCCTGACCTTGAGCAATCCACCCACCTCAGCCTCCCAGAGAGCTAGGATTACAGGCATGAGCCACACCACGCCTAGCCTTCTATAGTACTTTTGATACTTGCTTAACTTTGGGGGAAATATGATTGAGGAATTAATGAGATATAGCTCATAAGACCATTATTTTATTATATCGCCCAATATTGCTATATTAAAGACAGAAACAGGAGTTTGCAGGGTTTTGCCCTGAAGGAATGTGTGAACTCAATGGTTCACTTATGAGAGGCTGCTATCAAGGGAGGGCTCTCATGGCTCTAGTAGGGATGTTTTCCAGGAAGGCTTCCCAGTATCTCAAAATCTGTGCACTTCCCTGTTTCCTTGAAAGGCAAGGCAGGGCAAATATGGCCCACAGGATGGGAGCCGGAGACAATGAGTGCCCTTTGCCCAGAGATGTGCCCAGGTGGTTAAAAACAACTTGTTTTGTAGAAAACAGGCTTCCTGCTCTCTCCTGACTGTCTTCCTTTAAGTCCACAATAATTAAATCAAAAAAATATAAAGTCACTATACCTGTTTTGTTATGCCTTTTTTAATTGACAACTACCTCTTATAACTTAGAAGTTAGTCCCTAAAAGACTTTGTACCTGTTTGTTCACCTAGATAGATTAGAACTTATTAGAAGCCCTTTGAGAGAACTTTTGACCCCAACCCACTACCTGTCTCCCCTAGCAACTGCATTCCCTGATATGCAAATATGTTACCCTGACAACTGGTAATTGATATCTATGATTATAAAAACTTGTGTGCATCTAACCATATGGCTAGACATTAATGGGGATATGTCTAGTTTCCTGAGTACCTCACTGTTATTCTGATCTTTTTATATAAAACTATAAACTATACCTTAGTCTCTTTTGTTCTCTCTATTTCCTATCAGTTTTCTTATCCTCTGTGGCGACCCCTATCTGAGGGACCTGGCTTCGTGGAGAGAAGCAGCTGATCTCCTTGGGGCCCTGTCTCACTTCCCAGCACTTAACTTGTCTGTAAACTTGTCTCTTTAAATTTGATCCTTTAGGCCATGGTGAGGTGTAGGGACAACACTGGCTTGTCTTTCCTGGCCCAGATGTGCCTATTGGCCATAGGCAATCTGGGAAAGATTAAATTGGAAAAGATTAAATAGATAGATACATAGATATATAGATGATAGATAGATAAATAGATATCACCTCATATAGTTACCACTTTCTTTTCTTGATGCATATGACTGATAGTTCTTATTAAGATCATTATTTACCTTTTGCAATGCTTTATGCTACATATTTCATACACACATACATTACCACATTAAATTTCCCCTACAAACCTATTATGTATGTGTTGTTGTTGTCAGTATTTTATAGATTAGAAAACAGAGGAATAGAGAGGATAACTGGCCAATTCTTACAATAAGAATCTCAAAAACAATTAGGACTGGTAGTTGGACAATACTGTACAAAATCTACACTCCACATCACTATGACACAAAACTTATAACTTCATTTACAAAGATGCTAACCCATGTAATAATAATTTATTTCCTATGCCCTGAGAGCTCAGTGAATGCCTCTACATGCTCTATATGCAATGGGGATGGAGAGAGGTTGATTAATGGGTACATATATATAGTTTGACAAAAGAAATAAGACCTAGTGTTAAGTAGATCAGGAAGGTAACTCCTGATAATGATAATCTATTTGCATCTTAAAATAGCTAGAAGAGAATAATTTGAATTTTCTAGCATAAAGAAAAGACAAATATTTAAGATGATAGATGCCCTAGTTTCCCTGATGTGATCTCAACACATTATATGAATGTATCACATTATCACATGTGTGCTGAAAATGTGTATATCTCCTACGTATCAGTAAAAATAAATAAATTTTAAAAATATGCAGTGAGTCCATTTAATATGTATGCAATTTTCCAATTTCTTAGGAAAAATACTTTATTTCGTCCCTTCTCAGATACACTTCTCTATAATCCCATCTGAACTTTATTTCTATTTAAGAATTTGTGATAGTTGAGGAAAAGAAGAAAGGCTTAGTCCTTTCCTATTTCATACCAGAAACGTGGTCAAAGGGGTCAGATCTGCTTTTGTTCAGTGGTGTTCAGAGGAGAAAGGTAGGAGGCTCCATATAAGAAGAAGATAGTGGAAGCAAGGGCAATATACGTAACCTTAAAATTTGTACCCCCATAATATGCTGGAATAAAAAATAAATAAATAAATAAAATAAAAAGAAGAAGAAGGTTGACCTAGGGCCTCCTTGCTGAGTCCAAGACACCAGGAAGAGCTCAGCATACCAAATGTCTTTTGAACTTAGTTAAGTTAAATCTCACTTAATTGGTTGCAATTAGATTAACCTGCACCATATCATTATGACAGTTCTGTTAATAGTGTGCATTGTCTTTTTCATAGATAGCCACTGCACTAGTGAAAGTTGTGTGCAGGAAGATATTGACAGTTGGCATCTTCCTGTCAGCAGGTTATGAACGGTCATTGCAAGAGTACCCTGGGGCTGAAGAAATTGCAAGCATTAGATATCATATTTTTGCACGTGGAACTTATACAAAGGAGACATTAATCAATCCTGAGGCCAGTGTACTCAACAATGGTTTTTACCACAAATGCAGAAACCTTTTTCTGGGACAATATCTTACAATGTTCATCAGTTTCAAAATGAGACTTAATAAAATACTAAGACATAATTCTGGCTATTCCTCTCACTGGTGTGGATCAGGTCTGGAAATGTGCCACTAAACTGGGCTGCAAGTGAGGTTATGCTTATAAATAACAAAGAGTCCATGAGAAGTGGCTTTTGTCTGTTAAAGACAGAATCATGCTGAAGTTACAGTGTATATTGTTTAACACAGGCTTACATTTTTTCCTGATTCATAGAAAAGGGTCCTCTCCTCAAGGTCTTAAATATAGACCTAGATCATTTGTACTAGTTCTGGAGGCAAGTGAGGGTCGTTGGAAATGTACAGAGGAAGCCTACACAAGGAACATTAAGAAAAATCTCACAGGGTATGCTCTGAATATAATTTTAAAGGAGGAATATGGTTGAGAATTGAGCAGGTTATGGTCTGAGTCATTTCCTAAGACACTGTGACAAGTCTGATGGGTCATAGGCACAAATGTCTCCCGGAGCCAGGTAGGTGTCATCACTGAGGGAACAGACAGGACCAGAGTCAGGAGGGAGGAGTGGAGTGGTGAAGACCCCTGAGCTAGCGCCCTTTCCACAGGGGGGCTACTACTCAGCTCTAATTGAACATTGATAGTGCCGCCATAACAGAGGCCAAGTGCGCCAACAAACATCATACAATTTTTTTCAGATGAGACAAGAATACAAATTTTCTGTGTGAACTATTCTAATTTCAAACATTAGCTTCCAAACCAAAATTTCTAAATAATGTTGTATATGTTGAAAAAAGAAGAGAGATTTTTTGTTTGTTTCTTGAGACAGTCTCACTCTGTCACCCTAGCTAGAGTGCAGTGGTGTCATCGTAGCTCACAGCAACCTCAAACTCCTGGGCTTAAGAAATCCTCCCACCTCAGCCTCCTGAGTAGCTGGGACTACAGGCACATGCCACCATGTCCAGCTAATTTTTTAATTTTTTATAGAGACAGTGTCTCGATCTTGCTTAGTCTGAGAAGAAGTTTTTGAGCCAGATACATCACCTGGGAGTGCAGTATATATATATATATATATATTTTTTTTTTTTTGCTTCATATTATAGACACTTGAGTACAGATCTTTATGTCCCCTGTGGTTGTCAGCATCACAGAGGGTATACTCTGTATCTCATTCATCTTGGCATCCTCATAACCTATAAAAATGATCTCCACACAACATACATTACAAAAAAAAATGTGCTTTATGATAAAAAATGACAGTAATGAACGATAGCCAGAACAGGGTTTCAAGGCAGAGCACTATTAGCTCTGGATTGGGTCCTGGCCAGGTCACCATTGTCCACATTTACATAACGACATTAATGGTAAAATTATTATACTTTCAGACAATAGGAAGAAGAAATGGTTGTTAAAAAATTATGTGTATTCGTTTTGTTGGAAGGTTGTGTGATACCATGTAAGGGTCTAATTCTAGTTTTTAACCTAGAAGTTGGACAAGAGATCTAACACCTCCCAGCACACAGGTCTTGCCCCTGCAGTTCACTGCCCACCTCTGTACAACGTCCCACACCATGCCCTGTGCCTAGAATCCTCCTCTCTTGGCTAAAATCCCAGCAAAAGCCTGCTTATCCCTTAGGGCCAGTTCAATTGGCCCTTTCTTCTAGAAGCCTTCTTTGTCCCATCAAGACACGTAACTTCCTTCATCCCCAGTGCCCATAAAACCATGTTCACACAGGTGGTATTACCTCTGTCGCACCGTAATAAAATTAGGTATTTATAATTATTTTCTCTGTTTTCTCTGGGGGCCAACACAAAATGTGTTTCATGAATCAAAGTATACACTGTGACCTTTACACTTTCAGGAATACAGGGCCCTGTCCTTAAATGTTCATTTTATATTAATAAACATAGAATCATTTTCCTGGTAACATCACAAAATGAAATTTACTAGGAAGGTGAATGACAACTCCAGACTACACTGTTTTATAGGAAATAGCACAGGTTGAAAAGAAGCAGGACAACTCAGTACTAAGTTAGAATCCTTTATGACAGCTAATGTTCATTCTCTGACAGATTTTACAGAATGACTTTCCTCTGTGTATTTTCAGGTTATGTGACTTTACACCAAGTGGAAACAATAATCAGAGCAAGAATTCAAAGAAAAGAAAGTGAATCCAAGGCAAGAGTAGTAGAGGAAAAAAACCTTTCAAATATGTGTAAAAAAACTGTTTTAATAACCTTCAGAATCTTGAGCATCAAGAAATTCATAGTTCAAGTTTCCAGCAGAGTGGGTGATGAGATGTGCATTTGTGTGAGAGGGAACTGGGAGTATTATGAAACATGAAAGGAAATCTGAGTTCCTCCTGGGCAAATGGCCCCACCTGACTCTATTTATTCTGAGTACAGAGCATGCATTTATGTATATTTATCTTTTAGTACCCTGCTAAAGCACAGTTACAAAATCTGTGGCCATTCTGCAGGCAGTGTATAGCTTTCATCCACAAGTCCAGATCCAACGAGCAAAACACAGGAGGATGTGAAATTAGATTCCTAATAAGAGAAGCAGCAGCAACGCGGTCCTTGGGTATCCGTTGGTGAGCCAAGTGTCAAGCAAAAAGGTTGATTGCAACAGTAGAACACTTGCCAATCTGTGGCTTTCTGCATGGCCAAGATTCAGACCCTCCTGGCTCTGCCGGCCCCTCCCACCCAGTCTACTCTATATTTACAGTTCCAACTAAGGAGGAACCAGCTGTCCCTGAACCCCAGGACCAGCTGGATCACAGGAGCCACAGTGCAGAGACTGGGTAAGTCAGTGACCCCTAGAGCTGGGACAGGAGGAGCAGCGATGGGGCAGCAACTGGGGGAGGGGTGAGCTGAAGTGAGTGCCCAGGAGACAGGGCACACTTTGGGGACTGGAAGGGAAAGGAAATGGGAACACAGCGTGACAGCAGAGGGACCTGCAGACACTAAAGCATGTGTCATAACAGAGACAAATGCAGCAGCAGTTACTTCTCTTCTTTCCTCACAGGAAGCATGGTTCCAAAGCTGCTCGATTCCCGACATTGTGTGCTTCTGCTGCTGGGGCTCATGGGAATGGTGGGCTACTGCCACGCCCCACCTCCTGGTTTAACCC
>VSMD01075276.1:0-121029 GCA_008750895.1 Mirza zaza | reverse complement strand
ATATATCTTTCACAGCCTCCATGAGACAAGAAATTCTCTTGTGACCTGGAAAATATATATATATCTTTCACAGCCTCCATGAGACAAGAAATTCTCTTGTCCAAGTGACCTGAAAAAATATGTATCATGGAGAGACATCATGGATGCAGAATATGGACTCTCAGAACTTAGGAAGTAACTCACTGGGCTTACTCTCAAATTTTAAATCCCCATGGGAAACTCTTTGGTTTATATGTTTAAGACTACAGTTGGCCACAATTTTACAGTATACATAAATTTCGAACTTCTGAATATTAATTCACCCCAAAACTATGATAAAGCTTTGCACTTTATTAGTCTACTTTAATCCCTGCATAATGCATAGTTATTTTTTATAAACAGAAGATTGGTCCCGAAACATGATGGGCTTTCTTTTATGTATCCATGTAAGCAAAGAGACCTTACAGCATGGAAGATCTGAGCTTTGAAACTAGCTTTCCGGCTCAATGAAACTTGACAGACAGCCAGATCAAATCCTCTTGTTTTACAGATGAGTTTATACTAGCTATGCCATTGCTCCGAGGTCACAAATGACATGTGTGATCTTTGCCTTCACCACCATATCCTTGTAAATGAGGGGTAATTCTTATCCTTTCTGTGCCAGGTCTCCTTAAATAAAGCACCATCCTGAATTGGGGTGGTCATCTAGCTTTTTATATCCAAACCTAATTTTGTATTTTTTATTCAGAAACACTTCAAGTAAAACAAAAGAGGACAGGGGAGAGGCGTGGGAAGAGGACACTTGCTTCAATTCTTTCCTCTGCTAGGGGTAGCTGGCCTGAGAAGGAACTGTGAGTCCCAGCAACTATAATAAGTTGCTTTTCCTTCCTCTTGGGCAACTGTTCTTGGAAAGGTAAAATCAGAGTCATTTTGTAAATATAATGTGTAGAGAAACCTAGTTAACACATTTTAAATTTTAGCTTTCTTAATATTTAAGTATTATCTAAAATAAATAAAAAAAAACAAGCTTTTGTTCAAAAAAAAAAAAAGAATAAGAGCAGGAAGAAATGTGAGAGTCAAGAATTTCTCCTTCCAATTTCCATATTTTCATCCTATACTTTCTTACCTAATACAGAAAAGCAGATATTAAAATACTGACGAGACAGAATATAGAGATTAAAATGTCATAAGAAAATACGCTTCAAAAACAGAGTCAGCAACTAAAATAGACACTAAATACATAGATTTTAACATTAATGAAAATGTATGGTTGGCATTAATTTGAATTGACATTTTTCTATTTACTCCTTTAATTCCACTCTAAAATAAAGATTATCTCTTGGAGATATTATGATTACTTCTTCTTAGCATATGATATTAAACAAATTTTATATAATGTATGTTTTACATATACATATATTTATATATATTAGTACATATATAATTCTGCATGATTATCTTTTGAGAAGTTTTAATTATTTTTGGATGTCTTTATTTTATTTATGAACTTTCCGTTATTCGTGCAGATATGAAGTTTACATGACTTTCAAATGCTCTTTCAAAGTCAACAAAAGTGAAATGAGGTGTGTTTATTTCATTTAAAAGTATTTTTTCTGAAATACAATAGTAAGCAATGTTAAATGTGTTAAAACAACATTCTGGAAACCTGGAGAACTTCATATAAGCTCATATAAAACACCCACAGCACCCAGGGGGATAAAGTGAAAATACTTAATCATCTTTGACGTTCACACATTTAGTTTTCAAATGCATCATTTAGTATCATTGATGTGAGCTCTAAGCAAATGACACTTAATGAACTACCTCAAGGGCTAGGCTCATTATTATTAATTATTTTATTGAATATTATAAAATTACTATGTTTTCACAAAATATTACATGCTAATATAACATCCTGAGTCTTCTAAAAACAAAAAGAAATGTGATGAGTAGATTTACAGAGAAAATGTCATCCCATTCCTAATGATTTTTTATATATCTCTGTCCGTCTATTGCTCAATGCTAATATTCAAAACATAAATGTCCACCCTGTAACAGAGAGAGGTAGTATCAACGAGGAAAACACGATTACCTTCCTTACGAATATTGCTTTCAGTGAATAAAATCTGCTTGTGCTATTATAAATGAGTAACATAATATGAACTAAGGTATGGTTTAACAGGATGAAATGATGTTTCAATTGTAATTATTTTAATTTCATGCGGTAGATATATATATATATATTTAATTTCCAAATATTTGTGGGAAAACATTTATATCAAAAATCATGGATGAAAATGATTGATTCATTTATTCATTCAGCAAATTATTCATTAAGCACTTATTATGCATCAGGCAGTTATATTATGCTACATACTTGGACTTAAGCAGTGAAATTGTCATACTAGACCTCGTAGTGCTTCCTTTCTGTACATGTATATAGTTACCTATTACAGGTCGTGAAAAGCAGTGTGAAGAAAGTAAATCAAGAGCATCAAGAGCACCCGAGTGGCTGCTGTTCCAGAAGAGGTAGTCAGGGAAAGACTCTGCTGAGCAGAGTCTAAACGAAGCATAGGGGTCAGGGAGACATCTGGTGAAAGCATTCCAGGCAGAAGGGACAGCCAGTACAAAGCTTTAGATGGAAACTGCCTCTGGGTATTCTAGGAGCAGCAGTGTGGTCACTGCAGTTGGGTTAGAGTGTGTACGGGGAAGAATAGTGCCCCATAACTTAGGAAGGACTATGAGGACTGTTGTGAAATTCAAATTTTATTGTATATCAAGGGAAAAGAAGACATTGAAGGTTCCTGCAAAGATGAGGAATCAAATCTAAAATGAGTGTTAAAAAGATATTTTAGGTTGTATATGGAGAACTGAATGACAAGGACACAAAAATGGAAGCAGGGGGATGAGTGAGTGAGCCCATGGGTCATCCAGTGAGATGGTAGTGTGCGCGAGGGTTCCGGGAGAGGGGCTGGTGAGGACTGGGTGGGTCCCAGGGTGTGGGATTTATCTTGGGTACATCTACTTGGTAGGGGATGTTGAGGAAAAGTAAGCAGTCCATATTATTAAATTAACTGAGATAAAACCATTATATTTTTGTGATTTGTCATAATCTCACCTCTGCCTCTAGACCTACTGACCTTGTTTGCCATCACATTCTCATATTTTATTTTCTTGTAATCACTTTTTTCCTACATCATATTTGTCTATTTTTTTAATGCCTACAACGTTCATTCTCTTCATGCCTCCCAAAGAAAACTTTCTCAAATCACTTCTAAAGCAAGCTAGGAAACCCATTCTGGGCTATATCAACTTTTAAATTCATTCTCTCTCTCTCTCTCTCTCTCTCTCTCTCTCTCTCTCACACACACACACACACACACACACACACACACACACACATGCTACCATGCAATGCACACATAGACAGCATATATCTTATTTTCTTGCAACACGTGTGCTTTTATCTTTTCTTTCTTTCCACTAGACTTTAAGCTACTTAAGTAAAAGATATGAGTATTTTACTTTGTATCATTAACTTCTAGTTTAGGGCCAGAAACTTTCAGATGCAAAATAAACTTATACATGGGGATTTTCCCTTTAATTTTATATTAGTTTTATCAAAAGACATTTTCTGATGCCTTATAGAGAGTATTTAGTGTATATCAATTTAAATTACATAAATATTTTTGAAATGTTGAGTACTTGACAGGTGATATGTGACAACATTCCTAGTGCGTAGTTCTTTAGAGAGAAAAACTCTTGGAGAATTTCTGGGGAAAAGGCTGATATTTTTTTGCACCCAACAGACTACAGGTAGGTATTTAGAATGTAAGAACTACAGAAGGTAATTTCTGCATAGTTAAATAAATCCTTCTGTCAATAAATATTAAGATCATGCATTTATAAAAATCTTTTGTTGAAATAAATTTTGATAATTATGAGATTCAATGAATGAAAAAACTTTAAACCCTTTACATTTACTACTCTTATTTAATAATTTATATCACTGTAATTTCAGCAACTTATTACAATAAAAGTAAAACCTCATCCAGTGATGATATAGACATCTTTTTCTCTGAGGTGTACTCACAGGCACTTTTCACATACAGTTAATAACTTTTACGGTAGTTTATAATTATTAATGTGCTTTTTTCCCTGAAAATCATGAAATGTGTTATTAAACTAATGCAGTTCTTGAAAAATGCATTTCTTTCTATCCAAAGTTTTAAAATGACCTTGGTATAGGATACTTTCATAGTTTCAATAATCCTCTGCTTTGAATATAAGTCAATATGTAATACACAAGTTCCCATGTCATAAGATGTGGAGGAAATATCTTTTGTGTATTCACATATATTTTTGAGAATTCAGAAGTATTAATCCATTTTACAGTAGGAAAAATATTTAGTTTATAAGATAGTTAAATGTTTGAAAATCACTTATTCTAAAATTTTCAATTTCCAGCTTCCAATAAAACAGTGGTTCACTTAGCACATGCATTTACATCTCTACTTTCTATAAAATCAATTGGAAAAAAAATCAGATAGCCTGATGGTAGAATATGATTGACAAAAATATTTTTATGGTTTGCTGAAGGATGTAGTTAGGTGTATTTCACTGATAATAAAAGAAGCCAGTTAAGACCATATACAAAGATGTATGCAGTGATCCTTTAAAATAAGCAGCTATGGAGAATGAGAGCAAAAAGAGGCCAGAAGTGAATGTAACTGTGAAAAAAATTGTGTGTACTGGCTAGAAGGATCAGCATCTTTTATTCACTTACACTCATGTCTGTTTGGAGATCAGTAAACTTATAACTTACTATTTTAGTATATTTTAATTCTGCAAATTGTTAAATTTGTAAGTTACTAAGTTTTACAATTATAAATATATAAAGTAATAAATTAGTAATTTTGTAAATATACATTATGTTTGCCAATATGTAAATTCATTAATTAGTAACTTTATAAATTAGTAAATTAATAAGTATATTCATAAGACTATATGATGATTGGTAAATTTGCCTCCATAATAAAACCAGAGAAATAAAATTCAACACTATCTCTCACTAAATAGAAAAGAGACTGGCAACCTACAGTATGACACTGTGTATTTTGCATTTGAGAGAGGATCCCACAAAACAGTCTGTACCACGCTCATGCATTCTAAAATAAGCTAGTGCTACAAATGCAGACATGAGCGTCCCTCATACAGGTAAGAAGCCAGCAATGGCCTATAGTGATAAAAAAAAAAAAATCCAGAGATGTGAAATACAACCACAAATGACTGGATAGACAAAGAAAAATAACCCCAATGGACACATAGGCAATTCAAAGAAAACTTTAAAATCCAGTGATATAAAAACATGACCAAATTTAAAGAAGTCTTTCAGAGCATGACTGGAAGAGCTATGCATCATTTCTGCTCTCATTTGGAAACAATCAAGTCATATTGTGAAGAAAACTGGGAAACAGTCTTTCCCTAGGCCATGTGCCTAGATAAATTCTGTCATGCAAAGAAGGCAAAAATGGATGTATACAGTCACCTAAAAATCATTGTCATTATGGAAATCAATGACTACTTCTTTATGGGAGGAAAATCTTATGTTTGCTCGATTAAAAAGTTTTGTCACCAAAATTGTGTTCCCAGTGTTTCTGCTACATGGTTCTTAGGGCAAGAAAAATATTCACCTCGGCTCCAGGGACTACCTTCTACTGGAGCATCTAGGTGAGCTTCCAGAATTGGCATGATTTTCTCCTCAATGCATGGACAAATGTTTCCCATTTGGATGTGGTATCATTGGTCTTCTTGGGCCAAAATAAACAGAACAAAACAAACAAAGCTGTTCCCATAGCAGGCCTTGGGTTATTTTCCTTCTCAGAAGGCTACATGTAATATATAATTAATGTTTTTAGAAACAAGGAAAATACCAGCATCTGCCATTGCCCTCACCGTAGGTATTACACAGTCTGATATGCTATTTTAACTAATCGTGTCAGGAATTATTATAAACAATAGAAGTCATGACAAACAAAAACAAAGTTAATAATGAGAATGGAATAATTGCAAAGATATCAGAGGTTCATAGAATGAACAGGAGGCTGGAGGGCTAGGCTAGAAGACAGACAAATGCCAAGCATGCTCTGAAAACTTTAGAGCTAGAATAGAAATACCATCACTACAAGAGTCAGATTTGTTTTGTGCTATGGCCAGACATCAGACTTCCACCATTACCAGTTTTTATGTCATGGTTCAATAGCAAAATAGGAAAACTCCAGGAGAAACAGAAAGTATTTGGTCCAGTTATTATTGTTATTATTTTTTTAAAGACTGGGAATTTCTTCAAAGAGTACCATTTTTGTAGTATTAAGAAGGCATTTAAGGCCAGGTGCTGTGGCTCACTCCTGTAATCCTATCACTCTGGGAGGCCAAAGCAGGAGGATTGCTTGAGGTCAGGAGTTCCAGGCCAGCACGAGCAAGAGCGAGACCCCATCTCTATAAAAAAATAGAAAAATTAGCCAGGCACAGTAGTGTGTGCCTGTAGTCCCAGCTATTTGGAAGGCTGAGGCAGGAGGATTGCTTGGGCCCAGGAGTGTGAGGTTGCAGTGAACTATGATCATGCCACTGCACTCTATCCTGGGCAATAGATCAAGACCCTGTCTCAAAAAAGAAAAAGAAGGTATTTAAATGCTCAGTAGTGAAAACAAGTCAGATATTGGCTACATCAGTATAAATCCAGGGACAAAATTATAATTTCCCTGGAGGAAATTCTCCTCTTCTTTCTTGAAAACGTGAGCTTTCCAACTTGTGATATTATAGATTTTGCTAAAGTAACAAATTGCCCCACCACTTAAAGCTTCGTGTCATACCTGCTAAAGGGCGATATTCTATATCTGAGAAATTCCGAAGTGGTCCTGAGTCCCTCCATTAGCTGGTGAGTGAAGCAAGGAGAAAGCATTTTTTGCTAAACCTTGTCTCATAATGCAAACTTTCCAGAGCTGCTGCCATCAGGGCCACGTTGTCCAGCTTGGCACCGTATGATTATATGATGAAGAAAGTCATGTTCCTTTTTGAACAGCACACCATATAAATTCCCCATACTTGGCTATGAAAAGAATACAGACATCAGGAGGTTTATAAACACCCTTTAAGTTTGCTTTGTATTTTTTAGCAAATAATTCCTAAGTTCCAACAACTGGTATGCATATGGTAAATGAAAGATAATCGCTAGCTTAAGCTCCTGTACAAGACAAGCTTCCAAGTCTTTGAAGCACTGTTCAAATACTGTCTAACCTTTATTTCCAAAGCTTTTGAAAATATGCACTATTCTTATATTTCAGCTTTGCTTTTTATCCCCATGGAATAGCTCTTTACAAATCTATTAATATTAGAGTACATGTTCACCTCCAATAAATTCCTTCATTTTATATAATTTATGTTTTAGAGATATGACCAGCTAGTGTAAGGAAAGACCCTTGTTGTGCTCACTTTTGGCTTTACTATATGTTATACCTATTTACAGATTTAGAAAAGGTGACATAGGTCAATGGACAACTTATTTCTCATATTAAACTAATCTCTATAAAAACAATCCCCAAATTTCAGATATTTAACCTATTAGAAGTTTATGTTTTAGCTCACATAATAATCCATGGTGGGGAGTAATCTTCCATGCAATAATTCGGGTATCCTGATTCCTTCCAACCTGTGACTCTGCCATTCCCTAGATGATGTTAGCATTCTCTGTGGGATCTTCTGCTTCTTGTAAGGAGATGTGGAAAGAGCATGAAGGTTTTCATGGCCCAAGTTCAGAATTGGCAAATCTACTTCCATCTTTGTTCTGTTAGCTAAAACTCAACCACACAGCTATGCTTAACTGCTAGGGAGGAATGGAGTCTAGTTCTTTGAGGGCCTTTTTTTAGGAAGGACAGGAGAGAGTTTGATAAATAACTAGCAAATCTCTCCTACAACAATCCAAAAGGACCAGCATCTTGGAGGCTTTCTGTCAATGCTCCTTGAAAGTTTAATCAAAACCTATTGTGCTATCTCAACAACAAGGACATCCAGATAATTAATTTTTAAAACCACCCTTTTAAACACTGTTGTGAATTATCAAGGGCTTCTATTTTCAAGCAGATAAATTGCCTTATGATAAATATATAATGTCTTCTCTTTGACCCATTAGCCAAAGGGGTCTTCTAATACCAAGTCTTTAAATCCAACTTTAAAAGTCCTGACTCTCTTGACAGCAATTTAGGGGAATATGAACTGAGGACTGTTTTAATGCATTTTTCCGAGATGTAATACTTCACCTAAGTCCTGATTTATTCCACTCTATTGCTATAGAGAAAGCATTTGGTTGAAATGCCACAGAATTGTTTGCATTAATCAGTAATTCTTTAATAAAAATCACTTGTTTATGTCTTGAAGACATTACACCCTACAGAACTGCTCTCTAAATTATCTGGGATGATATTTTTATGTTTCCAGATATCCACAGCTGACATTATGTTCAGAAAGGAAAGAATCAAATTCCCCAGCCTCTCTTTCCATGCCTTAGCACTGAAGGACTACCCAAGTGAGTATATGGTGATATAGTTTGGTGGAGTCTGTAGGATGGTATTAACTTTACTAGTGGGATGTGTGTGCCTGTGTGTCTATGTGTGTGTGTGTGTGTGTGTGTGTGTGTGTGTGTGTGTGTGTGTGTGTTTGGGGTGGGTATAGAGCTAGACTTGACTTTCATTTCACAAAACTTAACTAAGAATAATGCCCAAATGTCTGCCTTTATCATAGCATCTACTCTACCAAATAAGATATTTAAATATATTACAGTTAGCCACTATTAATCCATTGACCCTTGAATATCTTCTTATTCCTGGCATAATGTCTCTGTTGTATCCTACACATACCTGACAGCAACAATTTCCTTAGAATACTCCAGCTTCTTAGCCTTATAGCCAATATACAGATGAGTCTATAAAAATTGTGATTCTTTGTAATTATTTTCAAAGCATTACTTGATACCAAGACTACACCTTCTCTTTCATTTTACCCTACACTTCACCAGTCAACTGAGGGTAGGATTTCAACCCGAAGCCCAAATGAATGATGAGCACCAGAATCACTGTAGTATTTTAACACAGCTTCTTTCCTGGTCTTCTTCAGGTGATACTCAATTTTGAGGAGTTTTCTTTTCTTAACCTGTCTTTATGTATCATCCCACTTTCCATAAAATGATAGCAAACAAAGGATCGGACTGTGTCGCTTCTACTCAGAACGTTGTTAAGAGCTAATGTGTTTTTCTGAGTTTCTTGAGGAGGACAAATAGAGCTTTCAGGTGAATCATTAGAGGCTATGTCTGGGGAATTCAGCTCCAGTCTCACGCTGCACACTCTGGCCATCAGGTCCTGCAACTGTGATTACCTCGGTCAGCTCCTTTCCAACCTCCAGTTGGCTTCGACCCTTGGCACATTTATTTTTCTCCCTTAAAATTTAGCACTTTTCAAGGTTCTCAGAATATCAGTTGTATAGAGAGTGCAAGTATAGAAGGATTTCATGTTCCTTCCAACACACATGTTAGGATGCATGTAAAAAGCTGATAATGAATAAAATACTCATTATGTGATTATTTGATGCAGCAGTGGCACATTGAGATAATCTAATATTGCAACCACTACACCTGTCATAATAAAAATATTGTTCAAAACAGAAATGGGTTGCCTTAAAATATAATGAATTCTTAGTCACTAGATGTGCTGACGTAGATCTGATGTGACTCTTGCTTAGGAATGCTGTTGAAAAAATCTCTGAATTTGTTTGACATGACATCTACTGAACAGAAGTCTCCATTAGTCTTTACATTCAAGAAAAGATAATTGGTGAAAAAGCCTGTGAGCTCTCAGGATCCAGGAGGTCCAAAACTGGGAGATCAAGGTACAGGAGATAGCTAACAGCAGAACAGATATGAAGGAAGTAAAAAGAATGACCTGTCATTTTCCCACCTGGAAACTAAGAGCTAGAACATGATCATACTCGGGCCAGCTCTCAGTCAGCAAATCAGGATCTCAAAGATCAGACGTAGCAGGCTTTAGCAATGGGAATGGGCAGAAAGGATCTATGGAGGAAAACTAATCATATACTACCAGGGTCAAAGAAATCTACCATATTAATACCATTTTTGCTCCAATAGCTTCTCTTTCACTCTGTCTTTTAGGAATGAAACTTGTCTCGGGGCATGTCCTAGAACATATATGTGAGAATAAAAATAGGTGAATTCATAAACAGGACTGGTTAGGATATAGAGAGAGCACACTAAGGGCAGATCTAGTAGCTTCCAGTCCTGGGTCTCTGACATACACACACACACACACACACATGCATACACTCACATTGTTAAATGAAACTACATAGCATAATTATTTCAGACAGGAAAACTCCTGGATGAGAAAGCATTTTGTGTACCTTCTCCAATGTAATATTTTGGCTTTGATTATTTTGGCAGGTCTATAGAGCTGTATCTGTACCTTCATTGACTATTTCATTGTTAATACGCATGTGTCAGAATTTTGAAAACATACTGCAAGTTATAAATCATCATGAAAACATTTGAGAAATTTGCCTGAGCTTAATGCAGCACAGATTTAAATAGTGCAATGTTATAATCCTCAACCAGAACTGAAAGCCATTAGAATCAAGAATGGGTTTGAAATTTTGCATTTTGTTTATAGGATAGCTATTATTTTAACTTCTTTTCATGATGATAAGGAGGACACATAAACTTATCAGCAGGAAACAGGCTGCTCATTTCAAAATTTCTTCTCACGTCCCACAGTGCAATCATCTACAGCCAAGATGCAGTTATGCAGAACACAGATGAAGTTTCACTCCATATTACAAATGCATTCACTTAAACATGTTCTGCAGGAGACTGTTGGAAGATAAAACTATTATCCTTCTTACTATGAACATTGAAATTTTATTTTTTTTCATTTAACTCTTGATAGAATAATATGAAATTCAATTGAGGCAAAGGGATTGTTATTAAAATTTTGAATCTTTTTTATGTACTGTGAATCTGTAGCAGGTATACTTTGAAAAGTGAACTCAAGGTCAAAACACTTCATATGGGGCAATAGAGAAGAGGAGTAATGAGAAACTCAGTTAAACTGTAAGTAATTAAATCCAGCAGTTTCAGTCTTCTCCAGACTTTTTAAGAAGATTCTATACAAAATCCAGAAAACCTTGAAAAGCCAGAAGTCTAAGTGAAAAAAAAATTATTCCTCATGGGGCAAAGAGATAGTTCTTATCTTAGTTATTTCTTTCCTGATGACCCCAAGTTAGACTATTCAAGTAGAGACTTGTATTGATTTGTTTAATTTTTAGAAGTTAACATCTGGGCACCAGACCAAAACTGAAATGAAAAAAGTTGTACTTAAGTTCTCAGGTAAAATCAGAGGGAAAAAATTATAACCTGAGTTGATCTATTGCTGCTTTTTGAAGTTTTCCAGTCGAAGAAACACAGGCGCAAAGAGAGATTTCTTTTAAAAATTGATGTTTGAAGATTCATCACAGATATATTACCTTAGACTTTGTCTTCACTCGTTTTTCAAATCAAAGGTTTCACATTATCCAGATTGAATTTAGCACTCTAATGTGTACATAGCAGATAACAAAGAATAATTGCAAAAAGAATTGGTGCAAGAACTTATAATTCATTGCCTAATGTACAGTAAGCATATAAGACATATTGTTAAATGAACAAAAGAAAAAGAGAAAATGCCTATATATGAAATGGAAATAAATAGAATTCGAAAATGTTAGATCTCTCTGGATAGTGCCAAAAGAAAGAAAGAAAGGATGGAAAGAAGGAAGGAAGGGAGGGAGGAAGAAAAGAAGGAAGGAAGAAAGAAAAGAAATTAAAAAAAATTAAAATGCATTATAATATATCTATATCTAGAGACAGATATAGATATAGACACACTTCAGTTTTCTGAGTACAGCTGATCCCCAGGTTATAGATACGATATGTTCCTGAGACCATCTTTAGGTCAGATTGTATGTAACTCGGATCCCTGATGAACAGTGTCTATATGGTGGTAATCATAATAATAATAACAATACTATAATGGCTCATATGTGGTTATAATAATACAGCATAATACTGTACTGATAATAATAATAATACCCTTGTACTGTGAAAAGTTGCAAAAATTATTGTGCTTTTTCTTTTAATTCAAAAAGCAACACAAAAACAAACTCATACAAAAACTCTAGATAGGAGATAGAAGAAATTTCAAAAAAGAATATTAAAGATTAACACCTAATGTATCAACACTAAGCTAATAGGAATGTTATGCTTATTTTGATCTGCTAACCAAATCAATAATAACCTTTCCGTTTCAGTAATTAATCCTCTACCCTGCTTAGTCATAATTGATGCTTTCATTGAAGCACAGCCTTTCATATGTTCCATTATTCTCACTTTATCCTTTATAATTGTTTCAATAGTCAAGCAACTGAAGCCTATTGCTTTGCAAATGAATGATGGTGTCTGACCTTAATCCAAATGCTTAATTATTTCTAGTTTCGTTTCCATTGTAATCACCTTTCTCTTCCCTACTAGCTCACCTGGACTTGCAGGTGACTTTTGCTTTGGAGCCATGGCCATATGTATAAACACAGACTCACAAATTGAATACGAAGTTAAAATTAAAGTGATACTTCATAAATTCTTTCTCTAGGCCAATATCTATAAGAGTTTTTCCAACATTTTCTTCTAGAATTCTTATAGTTTCATGCTTTAGGTTTAAGTCCGTTATCCACCATGAGTTAATTTTTGTGAGAGGTGAGAGGTGTGGATATTGCTTCAGTCTTCTACATGTGGCTATCTAATTTTCCCAGCACCATCTATTGAATAAGGATTCTTTTCCCTGAAGAAGACCCCAAAGGCAATCACAGCAACAACAAAAATAAATAAATAGGACCTGATCAAATTAAAAACCTTCTGCACAGCCAAGGAAACTATCATGAGAGCAAACAGACAACCTACAGAATGGGAGAAAATATTCGCACGCTACACATCTGATAAAGGGCTAAGTAGACTCTATATAGAACTCAGGAAAATCAGCAAGAAAAAATCAAACAACCCCATTAAAAAGCGAGCAAATGACATGAACAGAAACTTTTCAAAAGAAGACAAACTAATGTCCAACAAACATATGAAAAACTGCTCAACATTTCTAAACATCAGGGAAATGCAAATCAAAACCCTGGAGTTCTACTTAGCCACAAAATGTATACCCTGGAGTTCTACTCAGCCACAAAAACAATGGTGATCTAGCACCTCTTGTATTATTCTGGATAGCCCTGGAGCCCATTCTACTAAGTGAAGTATCCCAAGAATGGAAAAACAAGCATCACATGTACTCACCATCAAATTGGTATTAACTGATCAATACTTATGTGCACATATGGTAGTAACATTCATCAGGTGTTGGGTGGGTGGGAGGGGGGAGGAAGGGATGGGTATATTCACACCTGATGGGTGCAGTGCACACCATCTGAGGGTTAAACATGCTTGAAGTTATGACTTGGGTGTGGCAAAGGCATTATATGTAACCCAAACACTTGTACCCCAGTAATATGCTGAAATAAAAAAAAATAAAATCTATCATAATAAAAATTCAGAACAACAAAATCAGTAAAATGTGATACTCTGTGTAAGCAACAGTATAAACAATGCGACTAGATACTAGCTAGTTTACTCCACGCGGGTTTGTTTACATGCATGGAAGAAACTAGTTTCTGAATTATTAATTTAATTATTTAATTATAAATTATCCTTATGGGGTGCTTTGGGAGCCCATTCATAAGTATGGAACACTGTAAGTTGTGTTGTTAATAACCTCGGGACTTCCTGTATATGTTTCTCTATGAGCTAGTTGATTCATACTCTATGTGATAATACACACAATGGGTGAGGCTTGAATTTGGAAAGTAGGTACTAATTGTGTTCGTGTTAAATAACACATATTCACTATCCTACATTTCTGTCTTTACTTGTCAAATAAACTGCTTAGATTAAGGGTTTACACTTTCAATTCATTCATTCATTAACTCATGAGGCTCTGGTGTCACTACCACTCTTCTTCACTCAACACAATCTATCTACGAACAGCAATAGTCTCCTAAACACAGACGACGTACCTTCTTGATTTTTCTTTTGCATTAGACACTGACCGCTGTTCCCTGATTTTGAGTTAGTCTTTTTCCATAATGTCACTGGATTTTCATCTTTTCTGTGCCCTCTTTGTATATGTTTTCTTATTTTTATTTTTATTTTTTATAGGTCTCGCTTGGTTGCCCAGGTTGGAGTGCAGTGGCGCAATCACAGATCACTGCAATCAAACTCCTGGGCTCAAGCAATAATCCTGCCTCAGCCTCTCAAGCAGCTGGGGCTATAAGTAAGGCCATCATGCGCAACTTATTTTTCTTATTTTTTGTAGAGATAGTGTCTCACTATGTTGCCCAGGATGGTCTCAAACTCTTGGCCTCAAGCAATTCTCCTGCTTCGGCCTCCCAAAATGCTGGGATTGCAGGCATGAGCCATTGTCCTCAGCCCTCTTTGTATATTTTTTTATGACTGGTTTCTATTCTCAGAGATTGTTGTCTCTTGTTTTATGTACTGCTTTGGTGGATTATTCTACAGTCATGGTTTAACCTGCCACCAAAACACTAAGGAATCTTAAACCTATAACTATATCCAAAGGTCATGATGAATTACCTGCTTAATACTTCTAATAGATTATCTCACATTCACGTTATGCTCAACAAGTCCAAAAACAAATCATTTTCTCTCTTAGGTTTGATTTTCATTCTATTTTCCTATCTTAAACAAGGTAGGTATTATCATTCACCAAACCATATGAGTCATCACAATACCTTAAATACTTCTCAACCATCAGCAACTTTTAGTTAATATCAAAACCATCCTCTTTTATTCATCCTCATGGCCCTGTCATAATCCAGACCCTCTCTGTCTTACCTGCATTATTGCCACAGCCTCCTCCCTGATCTGGGTCTTCTGTCTGTCTCAAATTCACCTTTAGCATGTGTGCCGCCATGTTGCCACCATCGTTGAATCTAATCACAATGCAAACTAAGCTGTACCTCTCTTTTAAGTTCTTTAATAACTCCAGATTTATTTAGCTATAGAATTCAAGCTTCTTAACAAATAAAGCTCTTAGTGAGCTGGCACTTTTATGGCATAATTTTCTCCATTTTTTTTATTCTCAAATGTTCCACTCCAGCAAGAGGAAACTACATATAGTTCTTCAAGTATAACGTGTTGTATTATACCTATGTATCCTTAAACATGATATTTCATCTGCTTGTAATATCACATTCTTTCTTCTTCACCAGGCTGCCTCCTATTTGCTTTTTAAAATTCAGTTCAGATGTCACATACTGTGTGCATGTTTCACTAAATCCAGCACCATCTCTTTCATATCATCCTTCCCTGAGGTTGAGTCAAGTATACTTCCAGTGTACTCCAATGTAATTTGTGAATATCTCTATCAGATACTTATTATATTATGTAGATAGTATCTCCCTTTGACAAGAATGTCCACTTCAGGAAAAAAGGAATGATGAAATTGTATTTATTGTTATGTACTTAATTCACTAGTTGTATAAATCTAGTATACTATATGATATATTATAGATATTCAGCAATTATTTTAATCGGATTGAATTGTATTGTACAATATTGGAGAATCCAAGAGGTGGGGAGAAAAATTCTAGGTGTGTTGTATTGTGATAGACTCAAAAACATTGTGAGATACATCTTTGTGTAATGGTTAAGAACACAGACTATGCAGACTATACATTTAGACTGACCATGGCTTGAGTCCCATCACTTTGTGAATGGGGGAAACTTTGCTAGTGCTCTAACCTTTAGTTTTCTCATCCTTAAACTAGATGTAATAATAATTATAATACCTACTTTATGGGCATAGATAAGTTAAAATATTTTTGTGTTTCCTTTTGTGGACATTTTAGAAGTCTTCTTTAAGAAAAAGTATATAAAACTATAAGCCTAAAGTACAAAAAATGAATTTACTTATCAGAAAAGCAATCATATCAAATTATACATTTTAAAAGGCTGATAAATAGTTTATCATATCTCAGAAAAATAACAATTTAAAAAGTTAACTGACTCACTTATCTCTATACTATTTTTCCTCAATGTTTGGTTTCAAATATTTTTACTATTTCTTACTATAACTAGGAATTTGTATTATTCTATCTAGAGAGAGTAGAAAGGCAATTCTGTATTTCTTATGGAATGGATTGTCAATTTTTTTATTATTAGTGATTCAGATTTTTCTCAAATTCACAACTCTCACATACATGATAGTATGTAATTTATTGATACTGGCAATTACAGGAAGGTTTGTTAAATTTTTATATTATATGATCTGAAAGATACAGAAGCCATTTTTACCCTGGGATAACTGGGTAACAATAACTTAACTACATAAACAAAACAATGAAAATCAAATGCATCCCCAGTTCAATCTCCCTATCTAGATCTCCAGGATGCCCACAACACTGTAAGGACAACCAGACACACAGGCTAACTTTGGCAGATGATAATCTGAGTTGGGAAGAATAACTGGTCTTATCAGATGGTAATTAAAATGGCTTATTTTAGCAAAAATTACCAAAATATATGACTTTATAGCATAGTGTTAAGGTCCTTCCTTGGGCTGTAGAAAGAATTTGTGCAAATGAGGCCCAGAAAGTATGACTCATAATAAGGGTTGCTCCTATGATCAAATTTAATTTAAATAATAAAAATAAAGCACTGAAAATAGTGTTCCACACATTGTGCATGTACAATAAGTATTCATTTTATATGAATTATTTTAAAAGAACAAGACTGGCTCTACAAGCTAACTTAGGTCTCTAAGTCTCCCTTAGGGGAGAATTGTTGAAATTAATGGTATTACGTGTTGATACATTCCATGGAGATAATGAATAAGGGATATAAAAGCATAGATCCAATCAGTTTAAAACATTCATTTGAAGAATTTAAAGTTGCATATTTTTATAAACAGGTATTCTGATTTATGAATGCATAACAAAATATTCTACTATAAAGCAGACTATAAAATCAGTGCTTTTGCAAAGTTACAAAGGAAGCTACATTTTTATCTGAAGACTTCTTGATGATTGAGGGATTAGAGTTCGAATGCTTTGATGATCTTACTGGCTACTCAAATACATTTTTTTTTAAATTTGATGCATCTACATCCACTTTGAGTATATATGAATCTATCTGACACCTCGGTGAAAGAATTTCTCTAGATTGTTGATCAACGTTATCTCTTTACTGAACAATCCTGGGGCACAATCTCTTGGAATCTCAATTGTCTGTGAGATTTTATAACAGGGGCCAGTGCTGAATGAGAAATTAAACATCTGGATAAAGACAAATCATCAAATCTAACCTTTGTAAGAAGCAGGAAGTGGTGTTACCCAGGATAACTCATTAGTTCACAGTGTTGGAGTGACATTCAGTAGCAGCTTCCCTTGAGATGAAGCATAAGGAAATAATTTTTTAGTCTATCCATGTCATTCTGACTTCACACCAGATAGATAATCTAGATATTTATATAATTCTAGGTTGAAAGGCACTACCTTGAGGGTATTGCTCTAATAGGTTCTAGTAACCAGTGTTGTTGAAAAAAAGCTCAATGTCATTATGATTCTCATTACTACACACACACACACACACATATATATATATATATGTTTTTATTTTGTTTTTCTCCCTCTAGGCTATTATCTGAATTATACAATGGGGTATAATTGTGGTAGGCCTTCTTTTATTCACTCTCTTAGAATGAAACTGGAAGGAAACTCATTTATTTGGGAATAATCCAAAATTTTGTGTTATTTTATATTAAAAAAATCTATCTCTTATCTATCTACCCTGTCTTCTCTGTCTAAAATTGCTACCAGAAAAATGTTGGATAATCTAGATTAATGCTCTGTATGCTTTTCCCTAATAATTTCAGTTCCCTTTACTTTTTGTTTTTCCCTCTGTGATTCCTTTTCTGCTAACCCAGCTTTAAATATGTGTTTAAAAATGAGCTATCATATTTTTAATTTAAGGGGTTTATTTGCCTTACCATTACAGGCCCCTTTGTGCATCATTTTGCCATTGCTCTTATTAGTGAATGTAGTGTATCCTTGTATTATTACACTGAGGGTATTCACTATAGTTTTTAATTTTTTTCTTCTTTTACTTACACCGTGCATTCCCACTGTGCATTTTTTTGTGTGTTGTTTGTTTGCTTATTGAGGCAGAGGGTTTGGAAAACTAGGAAGAGCATATGGATTCTATATCTGGGGTGAAAGACAAGATTTGAAAGGTTAGACTTTCAAAGCATCTCCCTCCAGTTTAATTTCTCTAAAGAATAAGCTTTTATTATTTGATCTGTATAGAGGCACCTGTACGCAAATTTGGAAGGGGAGCTGAGTGTTCCATACAATTCAACATAGTCTCATGGACTTTGTTTTGTTATGTTTTGTTTTTTTGCTTCATCCTGCCTATCAGTTCTAAGGTTGCGAGTTTTTTAGGTTTCCACAGGACGAATGGTGTCTCCTCTCACTACTTTCTCTTCTTCCAGTATTTTAGTTATAGCTTCCTTTACTCTGTTAAATTAGTTTCTACTGCTCTATTATGTCTTTCACTTTTAAAAATCTATTGAAGATTTTCTCCAGCTACTCTCCTTTAAGTTTTATATTAATACATTTTTAGTTTCTAATATAATATCAATGCATCTTGGGCAGGAAAGAATAAGAATACATATATTTTTAGTTATCTTTAAAAGAAAGTATCAAATAAGCTAATTTTTTGAAAGTATATTCAAAGTATTGAGGGACTTTATTGATACATAGATATGACTTCCTATTTTCTCTAATATTTATAGGACTTAGAAATAATGTATTAGATGAGAGAAAGAGCACACATTTTGAAAGGGATAAATTTTTTAAGTATTGTAGGAATATATACTCAATTGCTAGCCTCCCTTTCCGTATGCTGTCATTTATATATAGAAGCACAAACTCTATACATTTGAAACGGCCAGATGGCAATTCTTCTCTTCGTTACTAAAATGAAATAGGGAATACAAGAGTTCCCTGATGACAACAGACTGCAGTATTTTGTCTAAAAGCACAGTTTTGAAGTAAACATAAGCTTGCTTCCACCTTTTTTTAATGTTTGTTCTCTTTTTTAGAACTACACTGACAACAAAAGAAATGCACTGAATTCAATAACTTGATTTTTTAAGTTAAAAGTGAAAAGCTAAATAATATTAGCATAAACATTTGCAACTGTTACCTAAGAGAATTCTGATAGCTGCCTCAACTCTCTGTGTGAAATTATTCTTGCCTGGCATTTGTAATTGTTTCTGTCAGGAAAATGGAAACCTTGCAGATATTTACTAATGTGCCTTGGAGAGCATGTAACCTTAGAGATTTGTGTAATGTACCTTTGGAAATGGAAATTCTACAGATAGTTCATAAACTAACTCCTTGACTCATGATAGCTAAATTCTTCTTGAGGCAATATTTGTCCTTGGAAAAACCTGTTTGTTTTGTTACTATTTTATCTATAAACAACAGAAGAAACTAAATGGTTAAAGATGACCAGATATGTTTATTAGGAAATTTTATGTAGATCATGAAGTTAAGGTTCTGTACTTACGATTACCATTTTAACCCTATAAATAAAGTCAGAAATTAGCTGTGGCTCAATCTATCATTCCTGCATAAACAGTAATGCCATTACATTACAAGACAACTAAGATATAAGTTATTTGAAGGACTTGTCTGTAATGATATGAATAAAACTCACATAAAAGCTTTCTAACTGATATATTTTTTATTTGAAATAAGTCTGTGATTCTATATAGTCATAACAAGTTTTACTTTCAATTTGATTCATAGACACTGAAACTACTAAAAATAACTGAATTAGTCTTTTCAACATTGGAGCTGTAAAAAATTTGACAGTAAGAAAATTGGAGTAATGGAAAAGGCGAGCTCTGTATGGAGAAAAACAAATAGATATTGATATATTTGTGCTTTTTCAGATTCTATAGCTCTGGTGTTTATTATATTTTCTAAAATAAATCCCCTAAAATATAAGTATTATTCTACACTTTCTTTTCTAACCCCCAAGAGTTTAGTGCCTAAACATGCATGATCCCAAGATGACTGTTAGGATTGTCTCAAGGAAAAAAGCAGCAAAGGTTATTTCACCTTTATCACTGGGAAAACAGAGAAACAGAAGTAATGGGATAATTAAGTAGAAAGCCGTGTTGAAATTGGAGTACTGGCTCCGTAACAGCATAATCATCTTCTCACTGAGCCAAACAAAGCTAATCATTTTTAAAAGATCAAAATCTACCTAATAAAATAAGATCCAATATAAGCACAGATTTTTATTATAGGCATTTATTTTAGCCTCTTTGAATTTTAATCTGTATTTGTAGGATTTTAGTTATAATAGAAGGATAGAAATATGATTACAGTTGCCAAAGGGATATTATGATATTTATTTTGTCAAAGGTTAATTTCAGTTTCCTCAAGGCTCTGGAACACAGCCCTGTCCTTGGAAGTGACCAGAGGGACTACTGAAACAAATGCCCACCTCTCCCCACTGCTTAGCAACAAAGCCAAGCTATTCCATGAATGCTTCTTTCTTCAAACTGAAAAGTTCCATGGCTTCTCATTCTAAACATGTTTTCTTATGAACACAAATATGAAAGTAACCACGAATTCAAAACAGATACTTCTGGCCTTCTGTTTTTCATTTTGTTAAACAATGAATTCAAACTGAGTTATTAGGAGCCAACCCTCTACCAATAGCAATAATAGTAGATTATTTGACTTCAAGGATCCAAAATGCAACAAATTTTGAAATAGATTATGTAAAATACTGCATAACCTTAATGATTAAAGAAGTGCTTAATTATTAAGTATCAGTACTTCAGGAAGTAGAGATAAGTTTGACTAAAAACAAATGTATCACTTGAAAACACTATGATTTTGATTTTTTGTTTCTAGATAAATCACTTTCAGATTATCTTATTCCCACTGTGACAAACAATGTAAGTGGCCCTGTGTTTCTCTGGTCACACAAACCTTTCTCCCTTGCAATCCTGATCCAAGGTTAAGGCAAGTAACAGAGCCATGGGGGGAAGGGGGATGTTTTCTTTTTGCCAAGGTTCAAGAGAAAAATCACTCTGAAAGTAATTGCAGAGTTTCTCATATATGCAGTTAAAAGCAAAAAGAAAAGCATAGAAAGATGATAGATAAGTAGATAGAAAAGAAAGTGATCAGAATTCAGCCTCTTTTTATTCCTCCTTTTATTTCATCATATTATGGGGGTACAAATATTGATAGGGTTACATATATTGTCCCTGCCACCACCACCACCACCACCCCCACCGTGCCAGAGCTTTAAGCGAGTCCAAACCCCAGGTAGTGCACACCACACCCCTTATGTAAGTATACACCCTTCCCCCCTTCCCCCCTCCCACCTGCCCACCACCCGATAAAATTTTTTTTGACATTTTTGTTACATTGTATATCTTTGCCTCTCTGTAAGAAGGGTTAGAGGTAATCCCTTCCCCTCCACAATGCTCACCACATCCCTAAGACGTGGGTCTTCCCCACCCAATCCCTGGTGAACACCACCACCATTTGAGCATCATAGTTTTAATCAGTCAGTACCAATTTGATGGCGAGTAGATGTGGAGTCCATTTTCTAGATCTTGTGTCACCTCACTATGGATAACGCTCTTAAACTTAATCCAGGATAGCATAAACGGTGCTAGTTCACTGTTGTTTCTTAGAATTGAGTAATATTCCATTGTGAGCATATACCACATTTTAATTATCCACTCATGAGTTGACAGGCACTTGAGTTGTTTCCATGACCGTGCAATAGTGAATTGTGCTGCCATAAACATTCCGGTGCAGATGTCTTTATTATAGAATGTCTTATGCTCTTTTGAGTAGATGCCCAACAATGCTATTGCTGGATCAAATGGTAATTCTATTTCTAGCTGTTTGAGGTATCTCCAAATTCTTTTCCACAAAGGTTGCACTAATTTGCAGTCCCACCAGCAGTGTGAGAGTTTGCCTGTCTCTCCACATCCTCGCCAGCGTTTGTTGTTTTGGGGTTTCTTGATACAGGCCATTCTCACTAGGGTTAGGTGATATCTCATTGTGGTTTTGATTTGCATTTCTCTTTTGATTAGAGATGTTGAGCATCTTTTTATGTTTGCAGGCCATTATTCTGTCTTCTTTGGAGAAGTTTCTGTTCATTTCCATTGCCCATTTCTTGATGGGGTTGTTTGATTTTTTTTCTTGTTAAATCTTTTAAGTTCTAGATAGATTCTTGTTATTAGGCCTTTATCAGAGGTGTAGAGAGCAAATATTTTCTCCCACTCTGTGGGTTGTCTATTTGCTCTAATGATAGTTTCCCTGGCCGTGCAGAAACTTTTTAATTTGATCAGATCCCATTTGTATTTTTGATGCTGCGGTGATTGCCTTGGGGTCTTCCTCAAGAATTCTTTGCCTAGACCAATTCAGCCTCTTTTTAATGTGAAGAACACATTTAGGAGATTCTAATCTCCACAGTTTTGCTTTCAATAAAGGATGTGAAGGACTGGAAAGAAAGAATACAACCCTTTGTCGTGTGGATGTTGTTCCCTCAACCCACTTCTCCCACTCTTGGCACCTGGATTGTTTTGTTGTTTTACCACAGTCGTCGTGTTTGAAGAGCCGCATACTTCACTGCGTGCCTCTCTTTTGGGGAGCAGCCATTCCCTCAGCCCAAGCCTTCCGCCACAGTAACAGCTGTTTCACGACCACTTACAAAGATCCAATACCTAGGCACAAACACCCTGTGCTGATTGCCCCATCATTTGTAGACTACAGATACAGACACCATTTAAAAAAAAGTGATGGTTGTCTCCTGCAAAATTGTTGTTTCTTTGAGTTGTGCCAAGGAGATAAAGAGGGACAGTTTCTTTCTAACTGAGTATGGACTCTTTGGAAGAAAAAACAAAATAAAACTTTCTTAATGTAATTACTTTATTGATTTACAAGTAAGTTTCTTGCAATCACTTCTCATACGCCTGCTGCTCTACTTACTGAATTTCAGTTCTTTGTGATTATTTTATTTCTTAATAAAAGAACATATGAATAATTCCTGACTTCATCTTCTTCAAACTTATTTTCTAGGCCATACTTAAAAAGTTCTGACTTATCAACATAATAAAATAATTTTTGATACAGACAAAACTATTTTCTCTATTTAGTATATCCTCAGATGGTTTAGTTTTTGTTGGTTTCTAATGATCTTTTTTCTCTTTTGTTGTGCTACAGTTTACAAATAATTAATATTAACTTTCAAAAGCAACTGTGCTTCCTGGCTGAAAAGTTTTTCTTTGATGGCAGTCAGTTATTTATTTTGAATGGAGCATTTATTCGGATTGTTTTAAAATCAGACCTGTGGGCTGCAGTAAGGTTTCTGTACAGCAATGTTCTTGACATTTTAGGTGGGATAATTCTTTGTTGCAAGGAGTTGTCCCACACTGTAGAATGTTTGGCAGCATCACTCAGTTCTACAACTAAATACCAGCAGTACATGACAATCACCCATTCATGGCAATCAGAATTGTCACCAGACATTGGAAAATGCCCCCTGTGGGGTAATACCACCCCAGGTTGAAAATCATTGGACTATAGCATTCTTTTCTCTGTTTTCATGTGGCAATTCTGTTTTGAAAGCAAACTCCTATCTGTGGGTCTATAGAGTCTGCTATTATGTTGCTTTTTCCCCTACCATTATATTCCTCAATTGTGACATCCACTGCTCCTAAATTGCCTTCCAGCATCAGTCTTTGCCCCTTGCTTGCTCTTTTTCTTTCCCATTAATCCTGTAATTATACACATTTCATGAACCTAGTGTCAGATGAGTTAAGTGGCAGGAGTTATACACCTTACACTCTTAGGGGTTATGAAAATTACAGAAACTACAACTCTATACATCATGTTATAACTTATTAACATATCTATTCATTTCTATATCTCATAAATGTAAATATATTTATAGAATTTGTGAGAAAAATCTTATTATCAATAAAATGCAGTAAAACAAAAAATGATACATCATCCAATAGCAATGACTTCCAGCTCCAAGTATTTTTCCAGTTTCACAATTAAATTGATTGTTTTATCAGAAGACACTAAATCTTCCAGGAAGCTAAGCCCAGGTTAAATCTTCCATATTAGTAATAATCTTTATTAGACCCAGAGAGCTACATGTACCCAGATAGAAAAAATTCAAAGCAATATCTCAACGGATTTTTTTCTCTTTTCTGTTTTTTATTTCAGCATATCATGGGGGTACAAACATTAAGGTTACATACATTGCCCTTGTCTTCCCTCCCCCCTGGAGTCAGAGCTTCCAGCGTGACCATCCCCCAGACAGTGTGCATCACACTCACTATGTATGTATATACTCATCCCCTTCTCCCCCCCTCACGTGCCCAACACCCGACAAATGTTTTTCTTTTTTCTCTTAATATTTTGGTTACATTTTATATCTTTGCCTCTCCCTAGCAAGGGTTAGAGGTATGCCCTTCCCCTCCACAATGTTCACCACATCCCTCAGATGCGGGACTACCTCTCCCACCCTCGAATCCCTAGTGAGCACCACCACCCTTTGAGCACCATAGTGTTAATCAGTCAGTATCCAAAACAATAAATGTTGGTGTGGATGTGGAGAGATAGGAACACTCCTACAGTACTAGTGGGACTGCAAACTAGGTCAACCTCTGTGGAAAGCAATATGGAGATACCTTAAAGTGATACAAGTTGATCTACCATTTGATCCAGCAATTCCACTACTGGGCATCTACCCGAAATAAAAAAAGTCACTCTATGAAAAAGACAACTGCACTCAAATGTTTATAGTAGTACAATTCATAATTGCAAAGATGTGGAAACAACTGAAGTGCCCATCAATACATGGGTGGATTAATAAAATGTGGTATATGTATACCATGGAGTACTATTCAGCTTTAAGAAACAATGGTGATATACCACCTCTTGTATTTTCCTGGCTAGAGCTGGAACCCATTCTATTAAGTGAAGTATCTCAAGAATGGAAAAACAAGCACCACATGAACTCATCAGCAAATTGGTATTAACTGATCAACACCTAAGTGGACATATAGTAATAACATTTATTGGGTGTCGGGCAGGTGGGGGGGGGAGGGGACGTGTATATACATACATAATGAGTGCAATGCGCACCAACTGGGGGATGGACCCACTTGAGGGTCCATCTCGAGAGGGGAGGGGGGGCAAGGGCAATACATAAACTTAACATTTGTACCCCCACAATATGCTGGAAAAAAATCAGTCAGTACCAATTTGATGGCGCATATATGTGGAGCCCTAATCCAAGTGTCCGTCAATTCATGAATGGATTATTAAAATTTGGTATATGTTTACAATGGAATATTACTCAATTCTAAGAAATGACAGGGAGCTAGCACTGTTTATATTATCCTGGATTGAGCTTAAACCCATTATCCAAAGTGAGGTGACACAAGATCAATGGATTTTTATAAGTGTCAGCTTCATTGTTCAGTTTCTTCATCTGTAAAATTGCAGTATTTTTTTTTTTTTTTGAGACAGAGTCTCACTCTGTTGCCCAGGCTAGAGTGAGTGTCGTGGCATCAGCCTAGCTCACAGCAACCTCAAACTCCTGGGCTCAAGCAAGCGATCCTGCTGCCTCAGTCTCCCAAGTAGCTGGGACTACAGGCATGCGCCACCATGCCCGGCTAATTTTTTCTATATATTTTTAGTTGGCCAATTAATTTCTTTATATTTATGGTAGAGACGGGGGTCTCGCTCTTGCTCAGGCTGGTTTCGAACTCCTGACCTCGAGCAATCCGCTCGCCTCGGCCTCCCAGAGAGCTAGGATTACAGGCGTTAGCCACCGCGCCTGGCCAAAATTGCAGTATTTATCATAAGAATTACATAAGGAAATACATATAAACCAGTTAAAATAGTACCTGGAAGATAGTGAACACATAATAATCTTTGATAATTTCTCCTAATCCAATTAACTGAAATGTTGCTAATAGGTTAATAACAACCAAAACTTTTCCTGTAGCTCAGAATATTCTGTAGAACACTGGCATATATGTCTGATGGCCTGGTAGGCATCTCATTATTTATTCACTTATTCCTTCAAGCATTATTCTACATTTGAGTGTTTTAAGACATTTTGGATATAATATATCTCATAATAAACTTAAAATCTAATTAAGTTCTTCTAATTAAGTATTTTTCCCCTTGCATTCTTTGGATAGATCTCCCTATTTTTATATCTAAATGGGTTTGAATTTTTTTTTTTAAATCCATCTCCTTGATTTTATTCCACTTTTCCCTATTCTTCAGAAAACATGACCCTTTCTACCTTAGAACACCGCTAGCCTGGATTTCTAAAATATTTCCTAACTCATTTTCCTGCTCTGATACGATCTCTGTATACACAGAGATCTTTCTAAAAGAAATAATCTGATGAAGTAATTTCTTACTTAAAATCTTTCAATAGCTTTCAGGACAATTTAAGATAAAATCTGAGGTCCTTAGTATGCCAGAGAAAGTTCTTTATAAACTGTCTTCTATTTGGCAACCTTATCTTTTATCCGTCTTCACCTTGAGTCCCCTGGTGGGGTTACACTGAAACAATTGAGGCTGTGTGGTGCTCCAGAGGCCCTAATTCCAATTCGTTCACCCTTCATCTGCTTGGGTTACCTGGCTGCCCGCATCCACTGGACTATTTTCTGTCTGATAGTTGGATTAAATATCAATCTCAAATGCTTCCATTCTACCTAGGGCGTATCTCTTTATAATGTTTATTATATTAAATTCTATTGTACATAGTTGTGCATTTGTCTGATTGTTCCTTAGATGCTCGGCTTCTTAAGAGCAGTGTTATTTGTTTTTTTCTATAGCCTCCACTGTCTAACATTTTTTCTAACTATATCTGGGAAAGGAAATGTCTAAAATAATATTACTGAAAGCCATTAAAAGGCATTGCACACAAATCTTCATGAGTATAGTGTAAAGGACAGCAATTTTCTCATTCACAGAAAACCCAGATTTGAATTCCAGCTCTGCTACATTACTTTACTAGCTTGTCTACTTTAATGTTCTATTTGCAAGTTTTATTTGTTTATTTGTAAAGCTGTGACAAATTCTTTTTAGATGAGATTGAGCTTAGAGTAGAACTAAAAAAAAATGAGGCATATGCTAGGTGTTCAAAAAATGGTATTAATAATAATTGGTTCTGTTCCTAATTTTGTCTCAAATTCCAAATAAAAGTTTATATTCCTAAAAAAATTAAATTGTAGTGAATTTTCAAAATATATCAGATTAGTTTTAACTAAACTGGTCCTAAAAAAAGGAACATATAGTTTTAAAAGTGTCTTAGAAAGAAATGACAAAAAAAAGGTGGGTTCCAAGCAATAAAAAACAATTAAAAATAGGCAACATGTTCATTTTACTGTACCTAATACAAGCTCTTCATTAACTGATGACCATAATAATGCCAAATAAAAGAATAAAGGAGGACATTCAAAATAATCAGGAAGATTATTAGAATAGCAAATTTATATCTAAAATCATAATTAGGAAACCATAGTCTAAGTTTATAATGTCCCTGGAAATATTAGCCAACAAAAGAACATATGTACAATTTAAAAATGAATAAATATACATATATTTAGTGCACCTGCTAAAAGCTTTTTACTATGAGGGAATGTGATTAAGACAATTTGAAGAGCACTGAGATACATGGGGTAGCATCTAAAAGTTATCAGCAACATTTCACCCAACACATAACAAGGAAATAAACTTCCTGCATTTGATCAACACTCACTTTTTACGAAACGTATACTTTGAATGATTTCATAGTCATAAAATCCAAAAAAAAATTAAGAATAATCCAGCAGATAAATTCAGACATTGCAGAGCAGCTGGCTGGGTAAAGAACAACATGAGGCACTAGTAAAAGCATTCGGATTGAACAGGAGATGCTATTTCTGCAGCCACATTTCAGCAAGAAGAATTAGAGATGATCATCAGAATGTAGTGCAAGTCTGAGTTCTGTCATATAGTGATATTAAGAACTAAAGATTCTTAATAAAGTATTTTCTATCACTCTCAATAAAATCCTTCTGTTGGTTTCATCAAGTGTTTACATTGAAGAACCCTCCAGATAAACTGTTAAAGGCAAACATTTGGACATCGTGATCAGAGTCAAGATCCTAGTGCCAAAATTATGGCAAAATACAGAAAGCAGAAGGATTTCCAGAATTCACACCTAACAAGTTGTATTTTTACTAAATCACTTTACAAAACATGAACTTGATGACGAATAGATTCATAGAGCAGGATAAACAACATTTAAGTGACTGAATGAATTATTAACATATTAATAATTATACTTGCCTTTAATTTCAGTGTTTTATATTTTTATCTATGCAAGGCTAGAATCCTAGGTGAATTTAATCATTTCAAGTACTTTTCCACAACTGTAGCATATTATCTAATTTATTATATGAAAGAGACTTGGCATATTTATTTCCCACAAAACATCTAAAAGTTTCAATAGTCATTTTTTTATATTTTCAAGAAAATGATAGCATATAAAGTATATAGGTCCAAATTTTCAGTATTCTATTTAGCAATTATCTTCCAAGAAATCATGTGTGATGTTGCAGAAATCTCATAGGGATATTGGATGAACATGCCTATGTTCATCTCCTTTCCCTATTTAGAGCCGAAATTTATTTTCTCCACCCTTTAAATTCTGGCTTGTGTTCTATATAGATTCTAGTTATCACCCCTTTATTGGATGTGTAATATGAAAATATTTTTGTATAGTATGAAAATATTCTCCCATTCTGTAGGTTATCTGCTCTCATGATAGTTTCCTTGGCTGTGCAGAAGCTTTCTGATTTGATTAGGTCTCATTTATTTATTTTTGTTGTTGCTGTGATTGCCTTGGGATCTTCATAAATTCTTTGCCTAGGCTGATGTCTATAAGAGTTTTTCCAATATTTTCTTCTAGAATTCTTATAGTTTCATGCCTTAGGTTTAAGTCTGTTATCCACCATGAGTTGATTTTTGTGAGAGGTAAGAGGTGTCGATCCTGTTTCAGTCTTCTACATGTAGCTATCCAATTTGGTGCTATCAGCATCATTTACTGAATAAGTATTCTTTTTCCCAGTGTATGTTTTTGTCTGATTTGCCAAAGATTGGATGGCTGTATGAGGGTGGTTTTATATTTGAGCTCCATGAAGTACTACTCAGCCACAAAAAACAATGGTGATCTATCACCTCTTGTGTTATCCTGGACAGAGCTGGAGTCCATTCTACTAAGTAAAGTATCACAAGAATGGAAAAACAGGCACCACATGTACTCACCACCAAATTAGTATTAACTGATCACCACTTATGTGCACATACAGTAATAACATGCACTGGGTGTCGGACAGGTGGGCGGGGAGAGGGAGGTATGGGTATATTCACACCTATGGGTGTGGTGTGCACAGTCTGGGGGATGTACATGCGTGAAGCTCTGACTCTGGCAGGACAAAGGCAATATATGTAACCTAAACATCTGTACCCCCATAATATGCTGAAATTAAAGAAAAAAATTCTGGCCTGTTTATATGACTTGTTTTGACCAATGAGAAATTAGCAAATGTGATGGAAGCAGAGGCTTAAAACATCCTTGTGCACTGAAACTATTCTCTTGCTGTACTTAGATCCCCATGACTACAAAGTGAAAATTGCCAAACTAATCTACAGGTTTGAATAAGGAACCATATGAAGGAGAATCAAGATGCCCATCTATCAGTTGCTGGGCAGAGTGAGACGTCCTAGATCATTCAGACACCAGACACCTACCAGCTGACCATGGATACATGAGACAAGCCAGCAGATATCATTTAAGCTGACCAAGGTCAGAAGAAACACACAGTTAATCCAGAGAATACTGTGGCCCACAAATATTTGTGTGTGTGTGCTTTTCAAAATCAGTAACACTGGGGTGATTTGTTATGCAAATATTTTTACCTTACAGGATGAATCATCTCCTAGGTCAAAAACAAAACACCTTGATGCATGAATTCGGTTCTGACAAAGAATTTCTTTAAGATAACATGTAACAAAATTAAACTAATGATGTAATCACATTTGAGATGGAAAATAAATCACCAAGATTCATATTACTCATTCATATCATTATGTTTGACAATACATAATCCCATATTTTTCCATTACAATGTCATGGAGAATAGTTTCACTGTCCTGAAAGTCTTCTGTGCTTCCCTGTTCATTGTTCCCACCATCCCGCGAAACTGAGGCAAGCACTGATATTTTTACTGTCTCCATAGTTTTGACTTTTAAAGGAAATAATATCATTGGAATCATACCCCAGATAAACTTTGTAGACTGGCTTGTTTTATTCAGCAATATACACTTAAGATTTCTCCATTCGTTTTGTGGCTTTATAGTTCATTGCTTTTTTTTTTTTAATAGATTTTATTTTTCAGAGAAGTTTCAGGTTTCCAGAAAAATCGAGCAGAAAGTACAGAAAGTTTCCATATATCCCATATACTTCACCTGCGCACATTAGTGTGATGCATTTGTTAAAACTGATGAAGCAATACTGAAACATTTTTATCAACTGGAGTCTCTAGTTTTCACTTAGGGTTCACTCTTTACGTTATGCAGTTACATGGGTTTTGACAAATGCATAATGTAATCTATCCACCATTACAGTATCATTCAGAATAGTTTCTTTTGCCTAAAAATCCCTATGTTTCACCTGTTCTATCTCTATTTTCCTGCCAAACCCCTAGCAACCACTGATATTTTTAATGTACCTGTAGTTTTAGCTTTTACATAATGTCATATGTTTGAAATCATATAGCTCGTACCCTTTTCAGGCTGTCTTCTTTTACTTAGCAATATGCACTTAAGGTTCCTCCATGTGTTTTCATGGCTGGATAGCTCATTTCTTTTTTTCCCACCTGTAAATAATGTTTTGTTGTACGGATATAAACAGTTTGTTTAACCATTCACCAATTGAAGAGCATCTTGCTTCCAATTTTTGTCAGTTATGAACAAAATTATGAATTATGAATCTATAAACATTTATATGCAGGATTTTATGATGACATAAATTTTCAATTCATTTGGGTAAATACCAAGGAGCACAATTGCTGGATTGTATGGTAAGACTATGATTTGTTTTGTAAAAAGCTGCCAAGCTGTCTTCCTAAGTGACTGTACTATTTTGCATTCTCAACAGCAATAAATGAGTATTCCTGTTATTTCAAATCCTCACCAGAATTTGGTATTGTCAGGATTTTTTGATTTTAGTTATGCTAATAGGTACGAAGTTGGGTCTCAATGTTGTTTTTATTTGCAATTCTCTAATGAGCTTTGATACTGAGTATCTTTTCATATGCTTATTTACCATCTGTATATCTTCTTTGATGAGTTGTCTGTTCATCACTTTTGCTAACATTTTACTTGCTTTTTTTTTTCTTATTGTTAAATTTTTGGATTCTTTGTGTATTTTGGATATCAGTCCTTATTTAGGTATATGTTTAGTAAATACCCTTTCACATTCTTTGGCTTGCCTTTTCAGTCTTGTGGTAGTGTCTTTTACAAAGTTGTTTTAATTTTAATAAATTCAATATATCAATATTTTCTTTAATGGATTATGCTTTTGGTGTTCCATCTAAAGATTCATTCTAGGATACATAGATTTTCTCCTATATTATTTTTTAGAGGCTTTATAGTTTTACATTTTACATTCAGGTCTATAATCAATTTTGAGTTAACTTTCTGGAAAACATACAAGATCCATGTCCAGATTCTCATTTATTCTTATTTTTACTTACTTATTTTTTTGGCATGTGCAAATCCAGTTGTTCCAGTACCATTTATTGAAAAGTCTATCATTTCTTCATTTAATTGCCTTTGCAACATTGATTGGCTGACTATATTTGTATGGGTCTATTTCAGGACTCTAATCTGTTCCATTGAGTGATGTGTCTATTCTTTCACCAATACACACTATCTTGATTAATATAGCTTTGTTAGAAGTCTTGATGTTGGGTAGTATCAGTCCTCCAACTTTGTTCTTCTTCAAAATCACAATGGCTATTCTGGACCTTTTGCCTTTCATACACAGTTTAGAATCAGTTTGTCAATATACTCAAAATAGCCTGCAGGCATTGCGACTGGGACTGAATTTAATATATAAGAAACTTTGAAAAAATTGACATCTTAACAATATTAAGGCTTCCAACTCATAAACATGGGAATATCTTTTCATTTATTTAGATATTCCTTGATTTTTTTTATCATCAGAATTTTGCAGTTTTCTGCATATAGGTCCTAGATTTTTTTTTTTTAGATTTATACCAAAGCATTTTATTTTCTGATGCTAATATAAATGGTATTTTGCTATTAATTTTATCTTTCAATTGTTTATTGAAGGTGTATTGACAAAACCATTGACTTTCATATATTAATGTTGCATTCTGTAACATTACTATATTTGCTTTGCTTCTTAATTCCAGGAATTTTTGTCTACTCTTTGAGACTTTTTTATGAGATGATCATGTTATATGTGAACAAAGACAGTTTTATTTCTCAATTTCTAATATGTATACCCTTTCTTTTTCTGCCTTAATGCACTAACTAGGACTTCTAGTATAAGGGTGAACAGGAGTAGTGAGAAAGCACATCCTTGCTTTCTTCCCAGCGTTAGTGAGAAAGCATTCACTTTCTAACCATTAAGGATGACATTAGCTGTAGGTGTTTTGCAGATGTTCTTTATCAGATTAAGAAATATCACTTCTATTTATAGTTTGCTCAGTGTTCTTATCATGAAAAAGTGTTGGATTTTGTACAATAATTTTTGTATGAAAATTTTCAATTGATATGATCATGTGGTTTAGATTTTTTTTAGCTTAATGAGGTGGTGGATTACATCAGTTTATTTTCAAACACTGAAACAGGATTGTATACCTTAAATAGATCCCACTTGATCAGGATGTATAATTTTTTATACACTTTCATATTTGATTTGTTAATATTTTTCTGAGAATTTTTACCTTTATGTTTTTGAAAAATATTGTTCTGTAGTTAGTCTTTTTTATGATGTCTTTAATTTTGGTATCAGGATAAGTTTGATAATGTTGATCCTTGTTATACCCGATAATTTTCCTTGTTCTTTATGTATTTTGTTCAACTTTCTCCTTCCTTGCATGTTTTCTGAGGAGCAATTGATGTAATTCTTATCCTTGTTCCACCTTCCCTCTCTACCTCCCCTCCACCCTTGCCTCAGCTTCTTTGAAGACCTATATTTTCTTTTTTGCTTTTTAAGTGTTATATACTTAGGTGTATTTTTATTTGATTATTTTCTCTGATTGATGTTGGAAAATTCTTGGTTATTGTTGCTTCAATATTTCTTTTGCTCCTTTCTTTCTTCTGCCAATAATGCATGTGAGCTCTAGATATTTTGAAATTATCCCATAGATCTTGGATATTCTATTCTGTGTTCTTATTCTTATTTCTCTTTGCATTTTAGTTTGTAAAGTTTACATTGACAAACCTTCAACCCCAACGAGCCATTCCTCAGTCGTGTCCAATTTTCTTATAAGCCATCAAAATCTTTCCTTATTTCTGGGGCCGAGACTCGGTGAACAAAACAAAGGTCTCAGCAGCAGCCTTGGAAGTAAAAGTTTCCCTTTGACCTTTTCCTGCCCACCTGTCTCTTATAAACAAATCTACCCAATCTCATCCTGCCCCAAGGCTAGCCATAAAAACTAGAATTCCTTTTTCCCAAAGAGGGTCATTGAAACCAGAACCTCTTTTCCCCACAGCCAGCCATAAAACCTAAAAATATTACTCTAACATTCCTCAGCCTTTCTGTATAAAAACGGGCCACAATGAAATTATCCGACCTACCTTGTTTGACTATAGGGCATAAGAACACTATGCCAGAGAGGGTCCCACACTCAGAAGAAAGAAATGCATGCTCAGAGAAGTCAAGAAGAAGCTAGACAGACAGGCCTTCCTGGTTTTCCCCACTGAGTCTATTAGCATTAGATCATTCTTTTTTGGTCCAATCATATTTCTACACAACTATCCATACTTTGTTAAACTTCAGCATAAAAATAGACAATTTCCCTTGTATTTTTGGGTCTTCCTTCTAAAGGCTCCTGTGTATACATATTAAATAAATTGGTGTGCCCTTTCTCCAATTACTCTGCTATTTTTGTGAGTTGATTTTTCAGCAAACCTTCAGAGAGCAAAGGAGAATTTTGCATTGGCCTCTACACTGCCGCAGTTTTTTTTATTTCTAGCATTTCCTATTGATTATTGCTGAATTTCCATCTTTTTTTACATTATCCATGTGTTACTCAATTCCATTAAAGTCCTTAATGTATATAAATTGCCTATTTAATAATTTAAAATTTTGTGTCCAGCTCTAATTCTTCCTTTGTCTCTTTAGATTTTTTTCTTGTCTTTTAACATGACTTGTACTTTTTTTATTAAAAGCCACACATGCTGATATATCTGATAATAGGTAGTGAGTAAATGGGCCTTTTATTGTGAAGTTTATGTAAATGTGGCTAAGAGATGGGCTATATTCTAGTGTCCTTGTTTTTTCTCCTCTTTTGTCTTTGGGTTTCTTTAAGACTCCTTTTTCAGTAGCTTTTTCCTTGCAAGTCTTTCAGCTCTAATCTATTGTTGTTATACAGGAGTCTCACTGATGTGGTAGTTACATGGGGCTCAGGAAAGTTTTCCATCATCTTATTAAATTTTATTCTTTTTGTATTCTGAGTCCCTGGCCTTTGGAAGAGTTTCTTAGCTATTTTTTTCTTCCCTTAGGTGAAATGGGAAAACTAGAGGGAATTGAAGTTGGCTAAATGCCCTCCTTTAGGTCAGGTAAAGCTTAGTAAAAACTTTTCCTTGGAAGAGTAGGCTTTTCTTATGGAGAACACTCTGGACATTTTCAAAATGATAACTTTCCCCCTACCAGAAACATGAGCGGCTTTTTCTAGGACCTTCTCCATGAAAATATGGTGGGTCTCTAAGAAGTAAAATTTGTGAAAATGTTGGGGCCCCACCTAAATGTGAACCCACAGGAGTTTCTCACTCTCAAGCTAATCTAAACTCAGCCTCCAGCAATTCATCAAAATTACTTTTTAATTGTTTCCTCCAGTTTACAGGTCCAGCTGTTTCTGCTCTGACAAAGTTGTAAGTGGATCTTGCTGGGATTCTCTGTATTCACCTGGAAACTCTCCAGAGTTCCCAGTGGCAGTTTGCCCTGTGACCTCAATTTTGTGACAGGTCGAAGGCAAGTCATTGATTTTTTTAGGTTGCTGAGCAATTTTTCTTGCTATAAGAATGGGAGTGACAACTTACAAGCTTTTTACATGTGCAAGCTGAAATTGGAGTTCTCATTCAGTGCATTTTATTATGTGAATTTGCATGAGGAAAGTAAGTTAAAAATTCAGACAATCTTAATGGTTTGAGTAAGGTTTCCATTTTCTAGAGGTAGTTTTTTTAAAAAAAATGTTTATTTTATTATGAGTGAGGGGTACAGATTAATAGTTCAGTGTCTGACCGTCTATCTTTGTCCTAGAGATTTCACAATCAAGTAGGCACTTTCGAAGTTCCCTGCTACTTGTTACTGTGACTGACCACATTTTGCCTCTAAATTTAAAAACTACTACTTGTTCTCAGAAATCCTTTTCGGTGGAAAGCTCATCATTCATCGACTTTCTCTGCTTAAATAGTCACTAAAGTACTTTTCTGAGAAATTTGTGTTTCTTTCTTCCACGTATTTATCAATGTCTTTTTGATTTAAATGTTTTCTGTGGCTTCTCGTGGGCCATAGTTAAGTGTTGGCAGAGAAAGTTACACATGATACATCTGCTCTAATATTTCTTACTCTTCAAATCACATGAAAAAATTTCTGGCATTTGAGATTCATTTAGCACAGTCACCAATGAATGCAATTTTTAGTAAAGTAACAATTAATGAATCAATTACTTTCTTTACATCTTTGTGTTAAGACATTGGATTTAGAATCTCTAGTATTTGCATTCATATCGATAACTTCAATCACATCTGAAATTCTATGTCTTCCTTTCGGATCTCACTTCCTCAGAATCTATTGCCACATTCCACTATTTTATGGCTGATTAGAAAAATCTTGTAAGAGTGTATATTGCTGTGAAAAACATTTCTTGATTATCATCTTTAAGTGTTCCCTCTCTTACACTGTATTCATTCCAGTATTTGACTCTGTTTGAAAGTCCAGCCAGGTTACATGTTGAGGTGGGACAGAAAAAGAACAGGATTTCCCTTGCAGATAGTTGTCTCAGAAGAGTTTTTCATATGGTCTTAAAGTAAGGCAGGAACCGTTTCACTGCACAGAGCAGGGGGCACTTAGGCTCAATGAAATTTGTGCATTCAGGGAAATTTAAGTCATCTGAATTTTCCCATATGTCTTTCTTTCATTCCATCGAATCCGTAGCATTATATTCTTCCTCAAGAATGCCTTAATTTTCCTTTAAGGAATCTGGTAGGTGTTTAAATAAAAAATAAATTAAAATCTGGGAATTGTTGAGTTTAACTTTTGTCTATATTAATGCTCTGGCAGCAAATATTAAGAGATTCTTTAGAATGTTTATCCTAATTTCATGATTCTCAGATTACGCCTTGATCTGAGACTTAAGGATTTTGATTGTATTGTTACTTTTTCTTTACGCTTTCCTGCACAATTAAAAGCACAAAACAATTGCATACTCTAATTTATTTTAATAGCCTCTGATCCCTTCGTAGCCTTGTTTTCAACAACTATTTTATTCAAAGGAGTTACAGGAAATGTATTTATTTATTTTGCCACTGGATGTCATATGTTAAAGTCTCATAAAGCTAGCATCCATGCTAGCTACAGTGTTACTTTTCACAGGATCAGCTCGACCAGATAACCACCCATTTCATTGAAATTCTATTGCCTAAAATCTCTTATAGTCCTATTAATACTTATTATGTTCTGCAACCATAATTGTATACGAAAAGTCTTGTTTATGAAAGTCTTGTATACTCTGTCTTGTTTATGAAAAACTGGGTTCATTAAGGTATATTAGAAAGAGCTTGATACACAGAAAGTATCCGAGTAAATCTCAAGTAAACTTGAGTCTTCTCCTCCAGAAACACTGCCCTAAATTCAGCCACAGATCTGGGCTCTTAAGGAAACTTTTGATGTTGCTTTTCCCACAAAACCAAATGTGTTCACCTTTATGAAACCACTTTCTGTACCAATGGCTGCACCAATTCCACTCCTGCCTCAGCAAGAGAATCTCATAACTCCTGATGTTAGTCAAACCCTGTGTTACCAACTGTCCTAGCAACTCAGGAACTGTCGCACAAAGTCCTTGCCACCTGCGGGCCTGATTGGCAGGTAGGTCAGATACCCATATTTTATTTGCTAGGGGTCCTGAGAAATCAATTCTGGTTTCTGTTTGTGAGAGACAGGATTCATGGAAATTTCCCAGTTATGGAAATACTATTCAATAATCCATGATACATATGACAAATGTCAATTACAGTAACTTTTACCTTTACTCTTCTTGTGTTTATTCATTTTGGTTTTTGAGTCACCTTTGCTTTTGTTCTACTTCTAGGGCAGCCTCTCACCCCAGGCTTGCACTGTTGACTGCTGTCAGGGCTGCTGGCTTCAGCATCTACTGTGTATTTCATTACTGCTGGATGTCTCTCTCTCTCTCTCTCTCTCTCTCTCTCTCTCTTTCTCTGGTAGACCCCAATGTATGACCCCAGTTTTGTTCATTGTGATTTCAAGCTCTAAATTATGACTGAGAGTTTGATAATTTTCGGTTTTGAAAATTATCCCCCTTTAAAAAAGGATTTTGGCTTCAGGCTAGAATGAATGGTGTGGGGAAAGTAACGGCATCAACAAAGACCCTAGCTCCAGGATGCTGGTGTTGGTCTCCACTTTCGTGGGCAGTGGGCTGGCCACACCTCTTATAGAAAAAGGTGTTCAGGCAGCAGAGCAAGAAAAGAGAGACAACAACAGCAGGAAAGCTCCAGCTGCCAAGGGGAGCATATAATTATCTCTGCTCTCTAGAGCACAATGCCTTAACTAAAGAGTGTTGAAAAATACACATGCTGGGTCCTACTCTCCAATGTACTGATTTGGTAGGTCTGATTTGGTAGGGCATCTATAATTTATAAACAAACGAACATGCTTCATGTGATTCTGAAGTATACTTCTTGTTTAAAAATACTGCTCTAATGAAAGAGGAGATAGCTTTATTGTGGAGATAAGAAAGGGATAGTTGATATTTCATATTTGGTTAATGGCCTACAATGAAATACAAGGAGGAGACTGAGGCGTGTGCATGTCTCAGCTGTAATCTCAGAAGATTATGTCGAAGTTGGGGGGAAAGGAATGCAAAGTTGAAAACAATGTTCAGAAAAGAATTACAGCTCTACTTCATTATCCTGGCAATCAGAATACTGAAATGAACATAAAAATATCTATTCTGACCACAATGAACAGATTGCAATAGTTTTGTATTATTTTCTACTTATATAAGTTTGCTTTACATCGATGCTTCTTAAGCTAAATTCTGTTTATTAACAGTATTTGGTCATAAAATAGCTAATTAGCCGAAGGCTAAAACTTTAGAAGGGAAACAAGTTTTGAGCCATCTTTACAGAAGATGACTGATTTATGGTATATATTCCTTAGCCATATGGGGTATATACTTCCTATTATTTTGAATGTGAATAATTCTATAAAGTAAAATATGGAAAGGAGCCCACACATGTACACATTTTAATAGAATAAAATATTATTAATAGTATTTTATATTTCATCTTTCTCTTTTTAGTTATCTTCCATGAGGTTTTAAACCCTAAATTCTAAATTAAGAAGAGATTAGACAAACATTATTTCTCACATACCTCACTCTAGTAGTTCTTTTGGAAATGTAAAAGGAGTCAGCCCATTTTATTTCTACAGGTATACTTTGCTACATTCAGATGTTACTGATTTTTTTCTTTCCTGAAGAAATTCATAGGATCCTTATAGGAGGAAAAACTGTAGGGTTTGAAACCTGAACAACAAAGACTGGAAGGTATGGATCTTAACCTCTACGTATTGAGGGCAGAGTTAAGTTGATTAGTTATCTATTTCTGATTGTGGTGATCGGCGTTTCTGTTGACCCCTTTTGCTTGGTGCCTTGTGAATGAAGCTGCTGAGTTTTTAATCTCATATGTTCTATCACAGTGTCTGTTAGAGATGTAATCACTCAACTGTCAAATCTATTTTGAAAAGGATTTTGGAGAGAGAATACGACAATTTATTCTTTACTTCTCTAAAATGATCTTTTCTAAAAATCACACTACAAGCATACACAGGGGATAGTGTAATACGATCTCTGACAGCATTAGTTTGCTAACCTTATCCAATAAAGAGATTCTCCTCACAAAGGTTTATCGTATTACCTCATCTCACGGTGGTATTGTGCTTTTTGTAAAAAATATCACCTGCTCGGAGAAATGTAAAGAAAATAATATCCTTGAAGGGTAAACATGTATTCCAGTGTTTTCAGGGTAACATGAGCAATGCGGCCAGCGTCTCACGCCATCACACCATCCATCAGTCTACTATCATACACAATACACGAATGCACACATTTCATTGAACCCAATCAGAATGAGAATATCTACTTGTCGTGAAGATTGAATGGCATAGATTTCCACCCAACTCCATCACTGGAGCATCAGGCACCCTAAATTAGCAATGTCATGGGGTGTGGGTGCAGTGAGCAAACATAAAGACCATGAAAGCTAGAAAATTCTAAGTGATTTGCACAGACAGTAAAATCAGATTCAATCTAAGAAACAGTAACAGTGTTATGGTGGTGCTTTTTAAATCACCTGGAAGCACCCTCATGATTTGAATGTCAGCTAATAATTTAAGATTCTGATTCTTTTGTTCTGAAAGCTTACCGTTCACCCCACGAGTAAGGGAAGGGTCCCCACACCAATAGTACAATGGATGACCACACAGCTTCTGACACCATGTAAAAAGAGAGAAATTTATGAGTCACTTACAGCCTGGGAGAGGAGGACAAAGCATGCTCCAGAGGCCACAGAGGGGTTGAACTCAGGAACTGAGTGAAGGGTGGCAGGGAGGCAGAAGAGTAACAAGAAGATGAGGTGATTCTTTTGATTGCCACAGACTCATCTGACTAATTTTACAGGCTGGCAGAGAACATAAGCCCGCTACTCAAGGGTAAGCAGGCCCTGTGCCTGGCCACCATGATAAGAAGTGTTGTTTGGCTAAAGGACCCTATCCAGGGGGCAGAGTGGAGAACAACTGGTGATTTGGCCATCTGAAGCTCTCCTGGTTTTCCCAGATGTCAAAGCAGCACTTAATATTGAATTTTAATTTCAGGACTCAAAGCAGATTTTTGAATAAATTTAGAGTCATTATAATATTCACAGGATTCCTTTCTCATTTCGATAAGCACATCCCTGGTGAATACCATGTGGAATTAAATTAACCAGTGAAGAATGGTAGTTTTTAAAATTTATGCTTATCTGGTTTTGTCATCGTGGAAACATTATTTTTTTCTGAATGAAAATTTAGTTTCACTTGAAACTTCTGTGAAATTTCATGGAAAAACAGTTGATATTAACACAAAAGTTATGTTATACTATATTCATGCAGCAGACCTGTGAATTTCCTATAAAACAGATTAATAAAGAGAAATTACATGTTTGGGCTTAAAACAGCCAATGGCTTACATCCAACACAAGTGAACTAGGTAATGGCTTAGGTGCAGCGAAGTATGGATAGTCGTGTATAAATATGATTGCACAAAAAGTGTGAGATCTTATGCTAACAAACAGAATGTGGAAATGTAACAAGGCTCACTTGTCTAGTTTCTTCTTGGCCTCTCTGAGCACACATTCCTTGCTTCCAGATGTGGGGTGGGGCCCTTTTTGGAAGGAGGGTAGTATGACCTACAGCCAAACAAGCTAGGTCAGATAATTACTTTATGGCCAATTTTTACATAGAATACTTTTAGGTTTTATGGGTGACTTTTGGAAAAGGGGTTCTAGCTTTTATGGAACAACTTGGGGAAGAGGAATTCTAGTTTCTACAGCTAACTGCAGGGGAGGATGAGACTGAGAGGCAGGAGGATGAGGGAGGGTGAGAGAAGAATTTCTGCTTCCAAAGCCTTTATTTGGGGACACCGTTTTCTGAGCCCCATCAACTGCAATGGACATCCTTAGTCATAAACCTTCGTTCATGCTCTTGACTGTTCACTACTTTAGGATATGTTTTTCTTTAAAAATGCCATTACTATTTATAGAATATATCTTTCCAGTTTTACTTTTAGGCTGAATGCTTTGCAGCTTAATGAGAATCTCGTTGAGACATGAATACTTTAACTACCCTCTTCTTATCCCTTTTGATTCTGATCTATAATAATTTCATAATTTCAACATTCACATCTTGGATATGATAAATGCTAACTTGCAAATGCTTACAATTTTCTGTGCGTCTGAGGTTAAAAATTAATGGCAAAAATCTCATAAATGTCAAACATTTGCCATAGAACCTACTGAATTAGAGGGAATGTCAAGGGAGGAGAATGGAAGAGGGAGACATTGGGAGGAAATTTGATAATGTTCTAGAGTGTTCTGGAGTATTTTAACTTTACATTGAGTATCAGTGGTTCAAATCAATAGTTGGGTTTTATATTTCTATAGTTTTCTTCTACATAGAAGTCTAACCATATTATTTTTGTAACAAGGGTATATTCTACAAGCATCCTAGTTTTGAAAACACATTTTATAATATATCAGAGTTTAAGCTTTTAAAATATTACATAAAAAAGTGAAAGCTTGTGATGAACAAACCAGAAATGATTCAAAAATGGAAAACTTATTTTATTTAACAAAATGATATCATTAGTTACATTCTTATTCTATATGCCTCAGAAGAAATATGTACATACTGTGTTGGAACATAAAAAAAGATTTTGTTTACATTTTGAATACAAATTCCAGTCCAGCTCTTTATCAGGTGGGATTTAATATTCCATTCATTCCATGCTTTTGGATAAAGCAGTATAGTTTTATTCTTCTGCCTCTTTCAGTATCAAAATAGGCTGAGAGAATAAATAAAATACTTTGTTAAATTTCAAGAGAAAATTCAATATCTATTGTCATTTTGAATGGCAAGACATTTATCTTACAAGTTCATATGGTGAAGTGAAAATGGAAAGCAAGCCTGGTTACCAAATATGGATTTGTCAATTGTGAAAAAGATACCCCCAAAATATAAAGAAAAATAATTGTAATTATCTGTGTTCAATATGAAAATTAATCTGTCCAAATTGCTTTTTTTGTTTCCCCAGCCTCCTGTCCTTCTATCTGAATGAAGCAGGTACTTATAATTACATGCAGTGGTGCACAGGGTCCTCCTTTCTCCCTGATACCGAGCTTTAATGAATTTCATTATTCTTTTTAATTTACATACTCTTGCAGAATAAAGATTCCCAAATCATTAACTAATTTGATATGTCTGAAATACCAATTCAATTGTCTGGTCCCCTGAGATTTTCAAATATCTTGTTCAAACTCCTCTTAACTTAGTTTCTTAATTAGATACACCATGATGGATGGGCTTTTATATCACAGTCTCAAAGGGACAGTGAATCAGCCTAATTTTTACGACAATTTAGGAGACTTAGATTAAAAGTCATTTAAAACAATCAAGTCAAAGTTTGTGAAGAAATATTCAGGGTCTCATGAATATGTGTTAAAATTATATATGATAAATGATCATATTCTTAGTGACTAATAAATATTACCTAATGACTAATAAAAATTACCTTAGTGACTAATAAATATTACCTAATAACACATAAAAATATGTGTTATTTTGTTATAAGAAAAATATTATTGCACAAAGATATCAGGTTTATAGAGACAATAATTAAGACATTAAGAATGATAATAAATAATACTGTAAAAAATTTTGAGATTTTCAAAGGATTTATTTTTCTCTTAGACTTTAGAGGGGCTAAAAAGAATATCATTTTTTTCAATATTATTCCTTCTATTTTGACATTTACTTTTGTGTACAATGAATATAAAATAATATGTCCATGTTAAAAAATAAGACTGAACAAGAACTTTGCATGTTTTGCTAAAAATTGTGTATATTTTATAATATTATATGTATTATTTTTATAATATTATCATATGTATGATTTTGATGCTATAATGTTCAATGAAAAATATTAGAACTCTATTTTATAGCTTATATTTTATAGAATGTGATTTACATATTGCAGGAATTTTATGTATTTTTAAAACTTTATTTTTGTTAATAAACTTAGTTCCCTGAGAGGAAAACAAGCAGCTATATATAATGTCACTTTCTGCAAACTAATGAATAAAATGCACTTGAATGTTATAGTACTGATAATTTTAGAGGGATATTGCAAATATTAATTTTGTCATTTTATACGGGCCTGGCAAGGAGTAGGTGCTCAATATTCATGTGCTAAATAAAAGAATTCTAAAGTACATTTTCATCATGAGGTTATTCACTAAATTATTCATATTTCCAGCCTGGCAAGGAATCGTACTGGCAGTGAAGTGATGCATTTATATTTAAAAAGGCAGAATGATTAAAAACACAAAATTAATTAAACATTAATATTCTCACACATTTTTATTTGGTGTAATATAACAACTTATAAACGAATTTTTATACTATGCACGCTTTCGTATGTAACTCCAGTATGAAATAATCCATGTTAGGTGATGCCTCAAGACAAAGTATTGGCTTTTATAATAAAGCCAATAAACTCATGTGCATTAATTTAAAACAACGGGGGTTTGGAATTTCTAAAATGGCCTCTTAGAATATCTTGGATGAAATACAATGATAAGGTAACAAGAACATCAAACTGGAATCAGGACTTGGGGTTAAGGTTTCTCCCGTTATTAACTTTGTACAGTAATTTCTACTTTTGGGGACAACTGCTTCTTTATCTGTAATCTAAGAAGACTTAGAAAGGTCCTTTTCATCTGTAAAATTTAATGAGTCTGAAATTGTCCTTTTGTGGTTTAAATATTATAATTTTATGGTAATTACATATATGTGAAATATGCACATGTACACAGAATATATTATATTACACATACAATACATAGACCATATGATATACTAAATACATACATAAGATATACACAGATTATATACATTTTATATACACATCATACATATGTACGTATACATAGAAATATGTACATTTATATATGCACAAAATATAAGGTACTACATAATTCATAGCTAATTAAAGCATTCATAGTCAATAAATATTTTCTTAAAATATTACTGTTAAGTTAAAAAGAGAAGATAGATAAGACTTTCTTGGTAGATCTAGAGATATAGATGTACAGATATAGATATAAACAAGTAGATCTATACATGTCACATATGTGTATGTATATCTTTATATATGTGTATATATATATAGGAAAAGAGAGAGATAAATATATATATAGGAGAGAAATATGTACATATATGACAGAGAGAGAGAAATGTTACAACCCTGAGGGAGAGGTAGTATTCTTATCCTCTATTTTTATGTAAATCGTAAATGAGATAGAGATTGGTTTAGTAACGTTCCCAAAGTTGTATAGCATATAGTGAATCAGAGGTTGTCCTTGCTTTTACCACTCTTGAGCTTTTTTTCCTCAGTAATTAGTGAAGGCCGGGATTTCAAAATTTCCATTTTTAAGAAAACTATCGTCAATCATACCCTGCAAGCAACTTGTAAATACTTGGTTTGATAGAGAAGTGTAGTGGGCAAGCTGCATTGAGATTGCAGGGAGTGATGGTGTGTGGAAGGGGACGAAGCATTTAAGTCACCTGCAGAGACAGTTTCAGATTTGGCACAATGACATCCCTAAGACTTCCAGACAACAATTACCATTGTGTTGACTTCTGCTCGTGTTTTATCAGCATGGTCTAGCACAGAGTCTGACACTTGGTAGGTTTTCAATATTGTTTACAAGTTATAGCTTTAGGAAAGCATAAAGAACATACAGCTGATGACATGGATGGCAAAGGACCATGTGTACTTATATATATTACACATCTTAAACTTGTGGATTTTCAAATTTTTGGACAATTGCTTACAGTAGAAAATACATTTTATACTTTGACCCAATACACATGCTCACAATGGAGACAAAGTTCTGTGAAACCCTTGTTACATGTGATTCTCTCTGATTCGTTTATTCTGTACTATTTCTTTTCTTTCCTTGTCTAAAATCCCAGTAAAAGTTGAAGTTTAAAAATAAAAGAAAGACAAAAATCACTATTTTAAGCAATAAGGAGATCACATGATTTTTTCCCAGATACAAAAAGGCAAATTGCTTCAATAAGTATGATTTTTAGCAAATTTATCCAAAGCAAAATGAATAGCTAGTGTCATAGATTCATTCAAAATTCTATTCTGTAGTTAATTTAAGGAAAAATGTTCAAAGGCATAGCAAAATTCATGAATTTGCCTTAGTCATTTGATGCTAACATAACAGAAAACAACATACATTAATTTGGTTAACAACAAAAATAGAAGAAATATTATTTGATAAGTGGCTGTAAGTTTATGTTTTATTGTCATTATATTAATATTTAAATATTAAATTAAAAATTTTCAAAAATTTCCCACAACTAGTAAAATGATCATCCAATTTTTAAAAATTCTACCTTACCTAGTTGAAGGAATTATATATATTTAATTTTCACACATATTCATATCTAAAATTGTACATAAAATGCACATTATATATTTAAAGAATATACAATGTATATTGTCTTATATTTGTATATGTGGATATGTGCGTGTATGTCTTCCAAAATCTTTCTGCACAAAGTAATAGTATTCCCCAAGACTACATGTAATCAAATGCAAACATTATCAGTCTTCTTCTGCTAAACTATCCTGACACGAAAACAATCTCAAAATCTTCGAGGATTACAAAAACAAATATTTATGTTAAACATTTTCGCAGGTCAGCTTTGACTCTGCATTGTGTGACTTCTTCCTTCCAGATCATATCTGGGACATAGTGGCTTAGCGAGAGGGAAATTGGTGATGCCAGAACTTTATAATAATTCTTAATGCTCGTTTTTAGAAGTTCCACTCATTAAATCCACTCACATTCCATTGACCAAAGAAGTCACATGGCCAATGCAAACTTTGTTTTCTCTGTTTTTGTTTTTTTTTGTTGTTTTTTTTGTTTGTTTGTTTTTTAATGCCAGGCTCTCCATAAACTAACATTATATGGGTTATTCCAACATCAATGTGTGGAACATCATGATCCTTTCCCAGGTCAGGATAGTAAAAGTCAATAGAAGGAAATGTGAGTCTGTAAGAAGATACAGCAAATATTTACATCAATAATACAATCTCCTTTGGCAAGAATCAGACCTTGTGGAGGAGAGGGAGGTCAAGATGTGGAATTAAATTCACAATTTTTATTAGTCAAACATTAGATAGTTAAAAAAATCAGTTAGTTAGAAAAATCACAAAATGCAATTTTTATAACCATGCGAATAGGTAAAACACCAAAATTCAATGTTTTATTATCTTAGAAAATAATCAGATTAAAAAGAAAGCAGTTTTTCAGTTATTAGTATGTATGATTATTAATGCTTACTAAAGATTTAGTAATAATAAAAAGATTATTAAAGATTACTAAAGTTTGCCTATTTAAATATATAATTAGATTTAAAAGCTCTTATAATTAAATCTGATAATAGAATATTTTGAATTGTATTGAATATAATTCATATTCAAAATTCAAATTCTCAAAATTTTAGTTAATATTTACAATTTTACTATCTGAATAAAAGACTAACAAATGTAAGCACTGATGTATATTATATATATTGTTGGTGCAAAATTTACTCAAAATCTTCCAGGAGCATGTGTCAAATTTGCAGTGTTCACAAATATGTAATTGGATATAATTTTATAATTCTACTGAAGAATGTAATGAACACCTTTTATACATAAAGACCAGTCTAAGTATTGTGAGCGATACAGGAAAGGAAACTGTTTCTTGGTTTTCCCTCAGCTACAGAAGTGGTAATGGAGATTATCCTGATGATGATCATGGCAAAAATGTGTGTGTGTGTGTTATTAAGTAGTTTATTAGAGGAATTGGAAAAGAAAGGTCCACTTTACTCGCTTTAGGAAAATTACATCTACCTAAAATAAATACAAATAAGAGACCAGACCAGTTAATCTGGAAATGAAAGTCAGGCAACAAAGCAACTACAATAAAAGTCAAATCTAAATGATTAATTATAAATGATCTGTCATTGATGCTGTTGCTCTATTGATTTTTCTTCAAATGACTAGATGTTGAGCTATGTTGTTGTGTTATAAATAAGACAAACAAATAATCTTGGACAACTAAAGTAAATTCCTTGTTTGGTAGAAACTCAAATATTAATGTTTTTATTTTGTAAGTAAAAAATTATCTCTGCTGAACTAGTGAAAACTAACAAACATGGAAAAATTCCAGCAGGCATGGGGAAAATGCCCAAGCAAAGAATCAAATGCAGTGTGACAAATCTGTATGTCCTTGGATTCCAGTGCAAGTTAAAAAAGTATTTTTCATTTTCATTTTATTCCATTGGAAAACTGATCAATTTAGGTTTATGTAGAAGTGATGATATATGCTTTTGTCAAATCACCCCATTTTATAATAGAGTAAAAAATGACATTCAATAATTTTATTAAGTGAAACAAAATTGTGATATCAACATGAAACCAAATTAGATGTCACAGACCAACATAGAGATGCTCTATCTAATAATGTGAATTGAGTATAGATTTACCTAGAGTTTCTCAGCCTCCAAAATGACCATTAATCCCCACAGATTATGGTAATCCATTGTTGGCCATTATAAATTCCAATTCTGAGCCTTAGAATAGCATTATATCCTACGGAAGATTTTCCTCTAAAAGCAGTGAGTATTCCACTGCCAGTCATATTGAGGTGGAAAAACAGGTCTTTAACTACTGGGTGTAGAATTCCTACATTCTTAAACCAGTGTAGTTATTTATGGACTCTATTGTGTAGAGAGGCCATGTTGAACAAAAAATTTATTTGTTCAGTTGGTTGGTTTTAAGGAGAATTTCTTGGGGAAATGTGACATCAAAAAATTTAACAAAGCGATTCAGATACGATCTATGGCATTTTGAAGAGATTCCAAGAAATTGAGGAAGAGAAATGCAGTAGAATAATTAACTTCCAATCAATTATATGAATGTACATTTAGAATTTTCATAACTTGAATATAACAATGTATTCTTTTATGAACTACAAGCTACAAAGAAAACTATAATTAAGGTTTAGCTTAATACATTCTATATAGGTAGGGCTCTGCATGAAATTCCTGTGTTTGGGTGAGAACTGACCCAGCTTTGCAGAGTTCCAAGCTCTTAATCTGAAATCAAGAGGTTCTTTAAAACGGAAGAACAAGGACCATGACGCAGCTGTGCTAACTCCCTTTGGCTCTCTGAGGAACGTGCCACTCAGCCTGGGTCAGGTGGCGCTTAGACGGCCAAACACTGTGGTGCTCGCTCCAGCGCCTCCCGTTCTGCTCCAAAAACAACAATTCTCGACTCACTTTCATGAGACCAGCCTGCTGAATAGCACTGGTGTTTTCCCAAATGACACGAATTATACTATTATTTTCCAGGTAGAATTGGCTACTCTCAATTATTTTCTAACAAATATTTTCATTTTTTATGATTCCAGAGAGCCTGGGACTGGAGTTTAAAGTGAAGTATTTAGCAACTGAGTTCTGATTTTGTAACTGATATTTATAAAAATACTTATCACATAGTAAATTACTCAGAAGACTATTTGTTGTGTTAATTTTCTGGAAAAATTGACCAGTTGTAAATATTTTCATATGGGAAAAATATCTAAATCAATTGGATACATTTTTATATTATTTGTAATAGGTGATGTTATGATGAATATTTGCATAAATTTCATCTTAGAGAGTAAGATCTAAACGATAGCCTTCAGAAGATTTCTATATGTATCTAAATATCCATCAATCTTATCTACTTATTTAGTTCATCTTTCAGATGATTTATATCCCCCTTTTATTTACAAAAAAGTCTTTAAACTTTTAGAATTTATTTAAAGTATGTTTCTTTTATTACTGTTTACAAATAATTCAGGTCTATCTACAAACCTACATCAGCTCAATAGCTAACAATTCTTTACATTCAATTAATTGGTACCTCACTTCAAGTAAACAAATATGCAAAAATCTAGTTTTATACATAAATACATTAGGACACAATGACTTTACATTTCCTCCACTTTACATGTTAAAAAATTGCCACATTTTTCTTTATATTTTCTTGTGCTAAAGAGATGATGAAAATTAACTATATTTCTGGAAAACTTGCACCAGCCCTTTCCCATCTTCAGCTAATTCTTAAGTCATCAGTGAGAGTTTTCCTTTTTAAACATAAGTCACATCATCTCACATCATGCTCAAGTTCCCACAGATCTACTTTCCCCATGACTCTCCTGTTCCCATCTCCTCCCGTTCTCCCCTTGCTTTTCTGCTGAAAGGCTGCTGACTTCCCTGTTATTCCTGGAGCATACCAGATACACTATAGCGTAAATTAGTTTGTTCTCTCTGCCAAGAATATTCTACTCATAGTTATATCGCTCAATCCCATGCTTCATTTACTCACTAAGCAAATGTTACCCTGTGTGTGGGATTCCTATGTCCACTCTTTTCTAAAATTTCACTGATTTCTCCACCCTGACACCTCGACACTCCCTATTCCTCTTCCTTGATTGGTGTTTATTTGGGCATTTATCACTATTTAACATAATCTGATTTTACTGGTTCATACTGCTTCTGGACCAAGTTCATCTCTGGAATGAGCTCCAACCAAGAATGTTCATCTGCTCTGTTCAATGTTGCATTCTAATTTCAATGTTGCATTCTAATGCCTGAAAACAATGCTGACACACACAGAAGTAGTTCAATAAACTTTGTTAAATGAATCACTAGTTAATATGCTGTAGACGTGGATTTAAGCAGAAAGGCTGTGCAGGTTGCTCTCCATCACAGGTAGTTGTTCCACTTGTTCTCTTTCTACTTCTCTCCCCTCTGTTCTGAGCCCAGAGGCTGAGCTCTATGGCTGTCTGAGACAGAGACACTCACCTGCTGGCTGTCAGCTGTGGGCAGTCAGTGGGCCAAATGGACAGGAAACTGAAGGCCAGAAAGAGAGAGAGAGAGTTTTGGATAATTACGCCCCTCATTCCCTTCCTTTTTCACTGCAGGGATTCTGCCCTGGGCTGCTGCTGGGGTGGTTTTGTCTAATGCCAAAGCTCCTCCTACTTGATTTCAGCACTTTTAGATTCTAGAATCCTGTTGCCCTCTTTGCACCTTCAGCCCTGGTTGTGGTGATACCTCCAGTAGTTATTACATACTTCTTGTAGATTTTATTAAACCGCTCCCATCTCTGCTAAGAATTTCTTTGTTACAGTCTCTTTAAACTCGTTTAACTTTTAGTTAAACCTTTTTGAGATTGCCGTCTGTTTCCTACGTGAATCGTGTCTGATAGAAATGCATAGGAATATTGAAAGTTAATATGAAGAGTATGAGAAAGTAAATGTAGCATTGAATTCAGAAGCAGTGCCAAATCAGATATCTCCATGTCAGATGTCAATGACTTAGCATGCAAATTGAGAAGAATGCTTAAAAACTCTGGGACATCAATGTCTCCATTTATCAAATGAAGTTATCAAATGAAGTTATTTGTTAAAAACTTTTAAGGCTCTTTCAACTATTTTTTGCATGTTAAATTACGCAAAGGAAAATAATAGAGCAAGATTGTATGACTGCTGTCTGTCATTTCTTTGCTAAATGTTACAAAGACCCATGGAATGTCTTGGGAAACATTCATGGATGAATCTTGTGTTAGTATCATGTTCATCGTCCTTGCAATGGCTTCATGGTAGGAGGAATATGCTTTCTTACAACTGGACTTTGGGATTGGTCATGTTACTTATTTGATCCAGTGAAATGCTATTGGGCATGATAAGAAAAGAGTTGTTAAATATGCCTGGGAAAGTTAATTGAGTTTCTTGGGCACCTGTGGTCAACCATGAGAATAACATGTCTTTCGTGACCACTTGTCCAAGGCAAATGTAGTGACACATAGAACATATATGAATCCAAAGAAATTTGAAGCTAAAAGAAGCCAACCTGTAGCTTGAGGCAGACCTTTCGCACCTAACCTGCAATTCTGTAGGTGAGAAAAATATATGCTTGTAATTTTAAGGCATTGATACTTTAAGATTTTTATGCAGCAAAAACTTACCGATGTGTTATTTTCCCTATTTCTTCTAAATGTTACTAAATAGAAAGTTAATGGAAGGTTAAAATTAGATTCAAAAGAAAATTCCTTAAGTAAATTAAAGATAAAGGCAAAAGGAAATGTCAAAATAGGAAAGGTTTCTGCTTTTGACCATGAGAGATTAACTGGTACAAGACTTTTCCTTTGACTGTAAACAATTTAAAAGTTGGAACACATACAAGAAACAATTCTTTTCATCACTGGACTACAGGTAATGCAGAGCTATGATTCATAGGAGAATAAACAATGTTAGTGGACATTCTGCCTGGAGGAACACTGAAAGGAGCAAGCAGAACACATTGTTTATTGAGCAGGCAGAGATATGTTTCGGGGAGGAAGATACAACTGATGTAGGGGTCAAGGGAGATGTTCTCCTTGATCTTCTGAAGTTTTGTTGAAAAATCCATGCATAAAAGGTAGACTAATTAGGAAAAAGGCATATGAATTTATTTACAGTGTATACATGGAAACCTTCAGAATGAAGACTTAAAGATACAAGGCAAATTATCTATTTTTATGCTTAGGTTCAACAAAATGTGTACAGCCATGTAAAAATAGAATTGGACAAAAAGAATATGAGCTAATGTTAATAGACTAAGTGGGGAAACCCAGAAAAGGCTTGTCTGTCTAGATTCTTCTTGGCCTTTCTGAATGTATTCTTTCCTTCTAGATGTGATGCTTGACCCTCACTGGAATGGAGGTCATATGACCTGCAGTCAATAAGGTAGGTCAGATAATTTCTTTATGGTCAGTTTTTACACAGACAGGCAAAGGAAAGATAGGGTAATATTTTTAGGTTTTATGGCTGGCTTTGGGGAAAAGAGGTTGTAGTTTCCATTGAAACTATGCTTTATAAAATTAATAAAGGGCCACAGGATGGGAACTGTGGTAGGGGAAAAATATGTGTATATATCTATATATACAAACGTACTATATATATATATATATATATATATATATATATATATTCAGCCACTGTTCTCTAGCTTGCTTTTCTTTAATTGCTTATACCTTACTACTCAGGAGTCATATAGCTGATGGTCATAAAGATTCTTAGCTTTCTTCATTGCTCTCACAGATAACATCACCCTTGTGAGACCTAAGGCTAATTTTTGAGATATCTTTTGGGCCCTACATTCCAGCGGACAGATTGACTCACCCAGACCAGTGGCCCATACCAAGGAACTGACTCAACTGGTCTTACAACCCCTACCCAGGAACTGACTCAGAACAAGAAGGCAATGTCTACACCCTTATGATTTCACTTTGAACCTAGCCAACCAGCAGACCCAAATGCCTAGCCCTTTTGGCCACCAAATTTCATTTAAAAACCCTTTCTCCCAAATTTGTGGGGAGGAGAATTTGAGAACTTCTTCCTGTCTTCTAGCATGTCACCTGTTATATTAAACACTTTGTATTGGCTCAATGTATTGGCTTCTTCTTCACCAGTGGACAATGAACCTGGTAAGGCTGTAACGCGATGACCTACCTTGGGGAACAAGGATTCTGTTTCCATGGTGAGCCTCAGGGCAGAACGGAACTGAGAGGCAGGAGAGCAGGAGAAAGTCAGCAGAAAACTTTTACTTCTGAGACTGCTACTGAGGTCCTCATTTTGGAGTATTGTTTTCTGTGCTTAAAAACTGAGATATGTGGGCCAAAGCACCAGAGATAAGGGAGATATGCAGAGAAAGAGCTCCATAAATATGCGTATGGATTTGCTAAAAACTTTAGCCAAATACTAATCTGCTCATATGTAAAATGAAATTCCCCAAGTCTGAGGAAAGAATAACTGTAGGGCAAAGAACAATTAGTAAGAAGCTATGCACCAATTATTCATCTGAGCTGGGAATTATTGCAGTTTTTATAGGCCAAAGTTAAGAAATCTTAGTAAGTACTTGGGGGAATAAATAGTGGTCTCAGCTGGTCACATCTTTGTAGCAGAGCTAAATTATCTCTAAAATAAAGGTACACTAGAGATCCATGTTAACACAAAATTTTATAAAGGTGTCAAAGAATTTACTTTGCAAGTCACATAAATGCCTTCTAAAGCAAACTTTAACACCACTTAAAATAATGTATCAAAATTCAGTCAACAATGCGATGTTGGTCACATCTGGTATTTAATAAAAAAAAATTAGACATGGGAAGAGTTGACATTTCAAGATCAAAAACCACAAGTAAATGACTCAAGAAAAACAGACTTAAAATTGAGAAAGATGATGGAAGTTATCTCAAAGTTCTCAAAATAGGCAATTTAAAGGATCTTTAAATATAATGGCCAGAGAAAAGTAAAATATAAAAAAAAATTAAAAGAACTTATAGAAATAAAAAATACAATGTCTGAAATAAAAATTCACTGGGTTGGATTAATTATAAATTAGAAAATGGAGAAAAAAAATCAATGAACTTGAAGGCAGAGCAATAGGAACTATCCAAAATGAAGCAAAAAGAGAAAAAAGAAAGACTGAAAATAATTAACAGAGCCTCCATGCTATTTAGGACCATACCGAGTTGTCTAACACGTATGGAATGAGTACCACATGGATGACAGAGGGAGGTAGAAGCAACCAAACAGGAAGACATAGAAAAACAAAACAAACTAAAAATGTAATAGCAGAAAACTTTCTAGTTTTAATGAAAATTATAAACCTATAGATACAAAAATCTTAAAGAACAGAAAGGAGGATAAACATAAAGAAAACCATACCTAAGAACATCATAATGAAGTTGAAAAAAACTAAAGTCAAACAGAATATTTTTAAACAGCCAGGAAAAGACTCCTTCTATACAAAAGAATAAAGAGAAGAATACACAGACATATTGTAGGAAATCATATGGTCAGAAGATAATGGAGAACGTTTATAAAGTGCTGGGGAAAACAAACAAACAAACAGTATCTCATCAATCTTTCTGTTTTTGTCTCTGCCAGGAGTTCTTTGCTTAATCTCAAGAATTTCAACCTATTCATGTGCAGATTAGGACTCAGCCAAACACTGCAGGTGACAATAGTCTCTACCCAGGAAGAACATCTTTCAAAATGGAAGTAAAATAAAGACATTTAGAAAAAGAAGATAATAGAAAAGGCTAAGGGAATTTATTGACAGAAATGTGCAATAATAAATGTTAAAGGAAATAGCTCAGGCAGGAAGAATATAATGTTAAAGGCAAATTTAAATCTATACCAGTGGTTCTAAAAATTTTTGCTTTCAGAAAAAAAATGCTTATATGAAAATTATTGAGGACACCAAAGAGCTTTTGTTTATATAAATTTAATAAAATTGAAGAAATTCAATATCAATTTAATCGGTTGAAAGTACCAATAAAATCTATCATCTACTGTGTTACTATATTTTAATGTAAACAAAATATTTAAGTTGAAAATAACTACATATATATAATAGTGAGGAATAAAGTGGCATTGTTTTATATTTCAAAAATCTCTGTAATGCCTGTGTAATATAGCTGAACTCTCATATTTATTTCTACATTTAGCCCACTATATTAATAATTGTTTTTCAAGTAAATGAAAAAAAATCTGAAATCTTGTCTTATGTAGGCAACCATTAGAAAACTTACTGTTTTAAAAGTCTTTTCAGATAATTATGCATATTATTGTTGGATACTATGTCAAAACTTGACAAGGTATAGCTTCCTAAATATTAATTTCAATAAACAATCTGAAACCATATCAATGTCCTTTTTGTTGTATTAAAATTCATTATTATATCTTATACTTTTATTCAGTCATGTAACAAAAAACAATTGTATCCCCTAATCTATTCAAATTTTTAAAAGTAGCTGAAATAAAATTTATTTTTAACTCTAAAAAAAAATGGATCTTTTCCAGATGAATGGCTTTACAATGTCTTACATTTGGTCTTTAGCAATTATCAGTTCATAGAATTAAACAGCTCTTCCCAAAATATCAAAAATCATATTCATAAATGTATTGTTGAGTTGATAACATTTGTAGATTTATACTATATAACAATTATGGTCCAAAATATAGGAAGTGGAAAATGGAAGTATATTTTTGTAAGATTCTACAATTCAAGTGTAGGGGTATAATAATTTTTGAAGGTGGACTGTGAGAAAATCTTGAAAACTCCATTTACAAACATAGTATTAGGTATTTCTCCTATTCTGTCAACTTTTGTTTTATCTAAAAATAGATCTATTAGGTGTATAAAAATTAAAATTATTAATATTCTTTATAAATTGTCCCCTTTGCCATAAAATTTTCCTCTTATCCATGCTAATTTTTCTTGTTCTAAATTCTACCATGTCTGATATTAATGTTACTACTCTAGGTGCCTTTTGAATAGTGTTGGAATGATGTATAATTTTCTATACTTTTAGATTTAAATGATATATTCATTTTAGGTGGTTTTCCTATAAAAAACTTAGAGCTGAGCATTTTTTTCCACTATGACAACTTATTTCTGTAAGGCTGGTGTTGGTCCCCCTTCCCATGCCTAGATCAAAAAGAAAAGGCTCACGAGACCAGGCCCGCCAAGGACAACTGCCAGGCCCCACTGAAAATAACAACACCTGGATGTCCACCCAGTTAAGAAAATTTTTGGTTCTTGGATTCTGCAAGTACTACAAGCCCCTTGCATTTCTCAATAACTACCAAAGGTCACAGTTGAAAATCCCCAGCTCTTCTGGCCCAAAGTCCCTGGTCTACCTCAGACAGTATAAAATCCCTAACCCTCTCCTAATGGATGCAACTTCCCAGCCCCCACTCTTGGGACCTGTGAACCTCGCCAGGAGCTCTCAATAAAGCCACGTTGCTTGGCCCTACTGTCTCTCTCTGTCTGTTTCTTTCACCACTGGACAACTTTACAATTTCTTCCTGAGTTCCTAAGTTTAAATCACTTACATTAATATATAATGTAGTTATCACCATGGTTAAGTTTAAATATACTGTCTGCTCTTTGTTTTCTACTTTTGCTTTTATATTTTGCTGTTTTTTCTTCTTTTTCTACTTTTATTGGATTAATATAATACTTTTTAGTATACCATATTATTGCTACTATTGGCTTATTAATTATATCTTTGTTTTTCTTTTAGTTATGGTACTATAATATAAAAAATGCATCTTTTTAAAAGAAGTACATATTTTCTAATTTTACATAAACAAAATAATATAAATTATGCTTTATAATATTACTAATAGTGATATTAAAGTTTGATTTAACAACCAGAAATGTTTTATTTAATAATTTAAAAAACTTTTATTTTTAGAAATCATTCTTATTTGCATGGCATTGGTTTTGAAAACATTTTGTTGATATTCTTGTATTATGACTTATCTTAGGAAATAATAGAGGCATTGAAGTACACATTTTTACAAATTCCAAATTAAGGCAGCAATAAATATTCATTATATAAATCATATTATTAATATGTAGATTTATGTTAATACTTTTACTTTCTATTGTAGGGGAAGAAAATATCTTTTCTTCCCATTTTAGGTTCACCCCTAATAACAAAAGATAGATTAGCAAGAGAAAAGCGTACAAATTTATTTACTATGAGGTTCATGTAACACAAGAGTCTTACTAACTAAATAGGCAAAGAAATAGGCAAACGCATATTTTTATGTGTATCTTGATTAAGAGTGTGCAGTTATGGAGAAGTATGATTGAAGGACAAAAGTGTATGATCTAGTAATAATAAATTGTGAGGGACTTAGAAAGGCTATTTACTCAGATTTTTTTTCTGTGTCCCTGTGTCTGCAGAGATAAGAATGTTTCCTTCCTCGGGATATAGGAAGGGTATCTATGGAATGAAAGTGTTATGACCTGTATCAGGGAGAAAGGTGGGAGAAGGACTGAAAGGATCTTCCTAGGTTACAACTTGCTTCAGGAGAGAAGAACAAGGAGAAGGTAACCTTCCTGCTCAGCTGTTTTCTCAAATGTCCATGTGCCATATTTTGGAGTAGTGTGTCTGGAATTCCATCACTATCAAATTAATTTTTTGAATGTCATGTTTTCTCACAGGTCTATTCTGAACAAAATTCATTTTATTCTAAATAAAACCCAACAAAATTATGCAGTAAATTTCTGATAACTTTATCTGGGTCTGGTAATAATATAATGATTATAGGAAACATCAAAATTATTTTGCACATAAATAATTTGCACATGAATGACAGATTGGTCTGGATTTTTGTGCAAATCCAGACCAATGTTGTGCTCAGATTTGTATAACTGAAAGACATAAAACCTAGTGATTAGGAAGTGAAAGAATAGGAATAACCAAACCTGAATTAGACTGGAACATAGACAGTGACATTAAAAGCACAGAATTAGAAGGCAGAATGAATGCTAAACACTTTTTAGCATTGTCAAGAAAGTCACTGAAATATTCTCTCTGTGGGACATTTGTAGCAATAGCTAGTCTTGTACTAATGCAATAACGATGCATAAAAGTAAAAAAAAAAAAAAAGAACAAAAGGTGCAACTTACCAGAAGATATATGCTCAGTATGCAAAACCCCAAGAAAAATATGGCTCTAACTGCATGTTCCAAAAGGTAGCCAATCAATCTATGAATGGGGGAACACAAAGCAAATAATTCAGACAATGTTTCCTTTACACAGATAAAACAAAGTCACAAGAAAAATACTTCATTTGCTATTATTTCCATGTGGAATAGTATGAAAAGAAAGTAGAAAATAAAAAGCTTTTTATAATTTACATATTAATAAGAAGTATACCTCCTAACTATTTAGGTCTTTATATTTTAAAAGAGGTTCATTTTTGTATAAACAGTGTGATATCACACATGAAATAATAATAAGATATATCCCTTTCTTTAAATGTGGAGAAAACAAAATAAAATGTGGCTAAAATAATAAGAATTAACCTGTTATTTAAATGAATGTAAATATTTTTTATGAAATGGAAGATATCATTAATGAATTTATTCATAATTAGTGACTTTATTTATTCATACCTGACAAAGTATATAACCAGTCCAGACAAATGAAAAGTGGATGGTTACTGCTAACACAGCTGGTTTCTAATATAGTTGAACTCACTACACACATTATGAGAATCATCAGGGTGCTTTGTGCTTTGAGTTTTAATATCGCCACATGAAAATGGGGCATCAGAAAATGTGTCAAATGTTGAAACAATTTTTCTCTGTCTTTCATCTGGATTTCTTTCAAAGCTGGAGAATGCTCAAAAGAATACATTTAAAAAATAGGAATGTTTATGTATTCTGACTCTATCCTGTTTCTCTCTTAGGGACAGAAGGAGTTGCAGCCCATTGTAATTTATTACAGATCATTTCAATTTAATCTGCTTTGTTTTTGCCCTGCTATATTTATCAGCTAGTCCAAGAATTGGCTAAATATGAATATCTCATTTTACATCATAGCATTTGCAAAATTATCACCCTCAACACTGAGACCCACCCATCTCTTTCTTCCAAGAGTTATTAGCTGTTAAATAAAGCTCTGACTAGCATCAACCTGTATTTCCTGTAGAATTTCGAGGACTTGGGGAAGGCCATTTAAAAATAATACTTAAAATATGTGAATAATCTAAGTAAATAAATGCAAGTCGAAACGGCATTATCCAGCTTGGCAAACATTTAAAAATATTAATTTCCAGTCTAAACTTTGTCAAAGATAATTGTCAGAATCTCTCAAAGTTGAAATTTCATACATTTCTTGAGGTAGCAGTTCCCTAGTTAGAAATGTCTCCTATTCATATACTCAAAGAATGAATTTATTTTAGCAAAGTTACTAGCCAAAACTTAAAATGACCTAATTAATCTATAAAATTATATGCAAATATTCTATGCATTATTATAAATAGTTAGAACATTATTAAAAGAAAACAAAATATTTCAATGAAATAAAAGAGTATATTATTGTTTCCCGTCAAAAATCATTTTGCCACAGATGCTCAGAGCTAGGATGAGAAACCATGTATAGAGTGCAGTATTTCTATTCAATCTTTCCTTCATTCATTCATTCTTACAACATTAAGAATAAAGTTTTATTTATTATTTCATTAATTTCATTATCTATTTGCTTTTTTAACAGATATTTATTACAGGTGCTATAATAGGCACTAGGCTAGATGCTGCTCATAAAAGAGAAATTCACTTTTATTTATTTTAGCCGATAATTTTTGCAGTCTCAGCTAGTATAGTTGGTGCCTACATGCAAATTAAAGATCAAAAAGTGACCTTTCCTTGAAGATTTGCAAAAGACGCCAGTTCTGGGCATATCAATGAGGAAAAAAGGTATCTTCTTTTGGGCAGATGCAGCCACATCACACAAGACACGACTATGGCAAGAGGCAGAGGCTTCCTATGATCTTTGCTCCTGCTCCTGTGGCCAGCTACTGTCACTTAGAGAACACAGTGACAACCTTATTCAGAGAAGCTAGAACTTGGAAAATCTTACTAAAAATATAGAGATATGCCAGAATCAATTTACTTGTATATTTTTTTATAACCTTACTTATATATGTTGAAGCGGGCAAATGCATTCTTTTGGCAATTAGGAAATCATTTAAAAATCTTCTGGGTAATTGAGAGTCTGGTTTTCCACCATTGCTCAAGCAGGTACTTTATGATATTGAACAAAAGGTCAGAAATACCTTTGCTCTGGGTTGGTGCTACAGAAGAGCAAAGATTGTTTATGGGCAGTTCATTTAGCTTTCAAAAGCAGGGGAAGGGCAGCAGAACATGCATTCTAATGAAGTCGGTAGAGTTGTAATAGTAGCCATGGTCAGATAAGAGAATTTCCACTGTCACTTTGAAACTTTGGACACTACTTGTTAGGGAAGCATATTTTGGCAAAACTGACACTGCATCCTATTTTCTTCCCTTCTCAGCTGTTACATTTCATGAGATCTGAATTTGATAATGAACAGATTTTATTGAGTATTGAGAGGTTAGGAAGGGGTGAACAATTATCTTCCTTAAATGACGTTTAGTTTTATTCTAACTTCTCTTCCACATTCTATAGGTATGTTTGCTAAAGGCTTTATTTGAAAAATACTTGTATTTTATTTTATTTTATTTTGATTATAGGTTAATAGGACTATAGAATAACTGAATATGCAGAAATAGCAAAAGATCAAAAGAATAGTTACTAAAGAGCAGGAAATCAGTCACTTTTGTTTCATCAGTAAAGAGATCCCATTTCAGAAATCAATTATGGTTTGCATACATATCTGTAATCAGCGTTTCTTTGACTTGAAATCCTTAATAACCCTATAAGAATATTGCTACCTTGTGATTTAATCACTGGAAAGAGGCACATGGCAAACAAGCTTCCTCTCCTTGCTTCTGTCTTTGACAAGTTATTAAGAGAAACTTTTGCATTTAAATAGTCTACAAAAGGATTTATCCTGAGGCACTGGCATTACATTTTCTCATTAATTTAGCTATCAATCTACATAAAATCAATTAATGATTCTATAGATAAAATACATAGAAGATACTCTTTAAGGGGTGTTCCATGGGATCTGAATCTGGAAGATACCTTTTAAAGGTATCTTTTTATAAAATTTTAAAATTTGTATTGAAATTCTGTTGAAAATGAAGTCTTATGGAATGATAATGACTTTCAGGTAACACTAATTAAGTCTGAAAATTTGTAATAGATTGAGTAATTAAAGTTCAACACAAATTAAGAAGTGAATTCAAGTTAAAGGAGTCCAGGAGTTTAATAATTCTATCTACTAATTCAAGTTACTAGATGAGAAAGAAGCTGTAAAGATATAGGTAATAAGGTTTAAAAGCTATGCTTTCTCTTTAAATTTACATGACTAAAAATATCAATAAAGAAACAAAGTAAGAGTTTTGACATTTCTTTTAATATCTTTCCTTACTGAAACTATGATATACTTAAAAGTGATCAGTATAGTTTCTGATATTCTATATTTTAAAATTTTATTTGGGAGGGATATATATATATATATATATATCACTTGGACTATCAAAATAAAATGAGCTCTGACTTAATTTTGTATATCCTAGTTACAAATAGTTTAAAACAGAAGCTAATATTTATTAAGCATTTACACATTCTAAATATTTTGTACAAATTGAATCCTATGATAAATTTCACAACACCACTATTATAACCTTCATGTTAAAAATAAGGAATCTAAAGCATAAAAGAAGTTAAATAGTTCTCAGGAACTACACAGTGGGTGCCCAAAAGCTCCATCAAAACCTCATGCAATTGGGCTTCAGAAATTGTGTCCCAACCACTATGTGTTGCAACCACAGTACAATATTACTTGTTAGTATATTACAACAGTGATATTTTTTTGTAGGCAAACAAATACAGCAATACCGAAAAACACCTTTGACATGGACTTCCTATTTTCACTTTCATAAAATATTAAACACTATATAGCACCACAAGGCAAACTGCTGAAACCTTTTAAACCTGTTTTTCATTATTTCCTAAGAGAATCAGATATATGTAAAGAATCACTAAATGAATTATTTCTATATACTATCAAGGCATTTTTCCATACAATGTTTATATAGACTAAAATAAATAAATTTCTACATTTTGATGTCCTTTTTGAAGGAAGCGAGAAGTTTTTCTTTTAGGCAGCATATTTGGATGGTGGGAACCTACTAATAACACTTCTTTTATGAATGTCTTATAGTCCAGACCCCTGCTATGCAACAGAAGTTTAAAACTCCCTAGTGGAGTAAATCTATTAATAGAGATTCTCTCACTCTTCCTCATAAATGCCTTTCATTTACTGCTTCCTCTGTCCTTTCTCTTCCTTTTTCCCTTTTATTTTTTCCAATGTTTTCTTATGCTTTTTAAAAAAATTTTTCCTGTGCATTCTACTGGTATTATCTCTTAGCTCCTATGGTGGGTAATACAGGTTTTGTTTCAGTTTAAAGTACGTTTCAGTTTAAAGTAAGTATTCCAGAAAATTCTGTGATGGTACACTTAAGAATTTAATTTTGTTTTAAACTATAATTGTTATATGGAAATATTTTATATAAAGCTAGTTCTAATGCTAATATCTTCTTTTATATTTGTGAAATAATTTTGATAAGTATTTTCTTATTTACTTTATAACACCCTTTAATAATAAACACTTTTAATGAAGACAAATAATTGACTAATAGGTTAAGTAATGTCACAAGGTTTCAGAATTAGCTAGTCACTAGACATGAAATAGATCCCAAATCTCTAGCAATTCCTCAACCTGGATATCCCTGCCGTACTGCTCCATGGGCACTAGAGGTAAGATGAATCAATAAAAACTTAAATTCTTGTCATGTGTGAGGTATTATTGGTGTTTACAAAGATATATATGGTATTTTTCCCATATGTTAGGAACCTGTAATGGTCACATACACTACTCAAATAGGTTCAGCTCAAGTTAGCGTATACTTATTGAATATAGTGGTTTTGAGGGTCAATGATGGGTTCCCTGAGCCAAAATATTTCTATCAATGCTTTCTTCATGCCCTAAAATTAAACTCATTATTTCCAGAGTTGAGGATTTATAAGTCTTTGAGAGGTCTCCATGTCCCTAGACTCATTAAAAACACATAATTTAATTCTTTAATAGACAGTTAGGACTTTAGTGTACACAATATGAGATGGACACCTCGTAGATTACAGACGACTCTAAGAAAATTAAGAAAGAAGAAGAACACAGATAGGATAGAAAGGGGTCGGGGGAGAGGATCAGAGACAAATTTTATGTTCATCACACTTTTACTTAGAGCTGATTTAGCTTAGTTATCAGTCTTACCTCATCTCTGAGTAATTATTCTCACTGGAGAAGAACATCATCCGCTTTTAGAGAATGTATAATGTACTTTCTCTCTAACTCACATTCAATACCAGATGTTTTTCTAAATTACTTCTCTTGTTTGAAATTGTCCAGTCTTTCTAAAACCTCCTTGCTTGAAAGCCTACTATTTCCAGGACACAGCAATTAAAAGGCCAGCAATTTTTGTGTTAGGCTTCTTCTCATTCAGGTATATCTGTGTGTCCAAATTTTCACATTAATTTACTGATTTATCCAATTAGTTTATTTAAAAAATATGTTTTGATCTAGAATATACCATTGGGGGAAAATAAATAAATATTGGTCTCATGAATACATAAAATATACAGATAGACAGATAGTGACAGATTTTTAAGGTATAAATCAAAGTAACTTTGAGTTAGTACTATACGGTGGTAAGTTTTTGTATTTTCTAAGCCATTTTGTGACCTAGACTAAAAAGCATGTGTTTCCCTTTTGATGATAATTGCTATCCTGCCATTCATGTGAACTTTCCTGTAATACCATCTGTCACTAATGCATTCCCCTACTGCATCGCTAGGCAACAAACTTTAGCTAATCTAATCAAACAATTTAAGCCATGATGCTAATGACTAATGCAATCTTGATGTATAGACTAACAGTCCCAACTACTGTTAGGTTTAACATAGACTCACAGATTTTTAAAACTAAACAACAAAACATGCTCTTAGACATTATCTCCTATAACCACATACTACACATGGAGATAATGAGGTTCAGAGTGACTTTTCTAAGATTCCTTGGTGACAGGGCAAGAATCTGGGTCTCAATTATCAATTCTTTAGCCATTCAACTAATTAAATTTCTAGCTGATAGTAGCGCATTACTAGTTTCTATGGAGATTTTAAATAGCATGACTGCTTGGAATGAGTGTTGGAGAAGAGGAGGATTATTTTTATTAAAACAGTCTTAAAAGTCATTCCATATAGAAAACACTATTTGCCCTGCTGCCACCAAATATCAGGAGGGTATATTGTTAGTTTAATGAGTTTCTCCTCTTCTGAAAGATATTACCAAGTGCATAGAATATTGTCTTCATTTGGGTTCCTGAATTGCTGAAATGCTGTATTTCAGTATTAATGAATTTATTTAATTTTATAGGATTTCTGAATGCAATTAAGAGTAGTGTTGGGTAGAAGGCTGTCATCCATTTGATTAATGATTAAACCTCTGAATTTCTTGAACCTCAGTATCTGTGGTTAGGAACTCAGTGTACTACAGGAAAACAAATCAAGTTTCCCAAATAGAAAAAGGAGTTTGAATTTCAATGTAGACTGGCATGTCTTTCTTAAATAGAAAATATGGTCTCTGACATTAAAATGAAAAGTCTGCACACATAATATTATTTACACTACAGTAAAATGTTTTCTTGTCAAGCATTACAAATTCAGATTGCATGCCTTCCTTATTGAGTCTGTGCTTCTCTCTCTGATCAAACACTTTTATACCCAATGTCACTTAAAAGAAGTAAGCATTTGAATCTTTGTGTATTCTCCTAGCTGCTAAACAAGCTTCAGAAGCAAAGCAAGGCAGTGACCTTGAAATGTACCCTTTGCCATAATAGAATCATGTTTATTTTTTCCCCTGGTAGAGAGTTTGGAAGATGTAATGTTTCTCTTTTATATTCAGATTCTAAGTCAGATGCATTTTCTCTGGAAATAGCTTTTAAAATAAATTTAAAAATACTTTTTTGGAAAATAAAAAAGAACCTACTTTAGACTCTTTTAATTTATGCCTAAAGCAGGAAAGGTAAGAGTTCAGAACATAATTAACTTAAAATATACTCTAGAACATATCTGAATCATCATGCTTTAATGAGTCTCCGTAAGTAGATGATCTCTGCAACAATAAAACAGAATACTGATTACAGAGGCCTTGACTCCTACCTGAGTAGAAAACCTGTAGGGTGTATTCCTGGAGGAAGTTTTAATGTCACCAAACTGAAATAAAAACAAAATTTGACAATTTAATTTCCTTGACTTGCCAATGAATAAGAAAGAGATGAGTCAATAAAATTCTAGTATGTAGGCACAGAAATAATTTCTTCTTGTCATATAAATTAAGAAATATAAAATATTTAGTGCCTGTTTAGAAAAAAAATTATATGTCTCACTTATGGAGTGATATTGTGTATTTAAAGAGCTAAAAATAAGATGGAGAAAATGAGGTGCTTATGTATAGCCATAGATTTAATATGATACAATTTATTCAATGTTTAAGTCTCATTGTTAGGCAATCTTTCCACAGTTCTTTACCTAGAAAAATGTAGTAATATCCATCAGTCCATCAGTACATTCTTTAGTATGTCCATTGCCTATGCAGTAGCAAATGCTGGTACTAAGAACTTCAAAATATTTAGTACGTTATGTTAAAAAAATATGGTGTTCTTTTATGTGTAGTATACATAACTATCTATTGAAAATTTGAAGCTTTAGAAACAGAAAATAAAGGAAGAACATAGAAAATGTAGACTAATTAAATTTATCAAAATTATTAATCTTCAATCTTTTAAATATTCTTGCTGAGCTATCTGAAAATTTATTTTGCTTCAGACATTAGGGAATAGGTCCCAGGAGGAGAGCTATGTGAACGTGGCTTAACAAGCCTGTAGAAAACATCTGTTTGGGATATAGAGTTTGGTTTCTCCCCACGGAAAGGGAAAAGTAAAGAAAGACCAAAATACAGTAATTATAAAATTGATGGAATTTTCATTCTATATTCCTGTGACAGCTGAGAAGGAAGATTTTTAAGTAAAAGAGATGGTTTTAGTATTCTCTGACAAGGGTATTAACAAACAAGGGAACGTGGAATTACATTCTCCTGTGTTGTTTATCTTTGAAGGAAACCTATATTGATACCTAGTAAGAACATGAATAATATAATTGGTATAAGATTATCATCAGATCATATCAACTCAATACTTAGAAAACAATATCAACTGATGTAAATACTTGTTTTTGCCAGTGGCAATGTCAAATCATAGACAGACACACACAAAAAATCAGTATATTAAATCCACAATCAAGCTTTCATAAAACATTTTCAGTTAGTACTATTTCCTAGGGATGTTGAAAGATAAATAATGTACAGGTGGCCCCTGAGTTTCACCTGTCAACATAGGAAAGACATAAGCAAATAAATTATTATATAAATTATAACCAAATTTCTATAAGCTTACGAGAAGGAAGTTTACTAACTCTAGACAAATCAAGAGTATCAGAGAAAAATTCACAGAGAAGGGGACATTTGAACTGTTTTAACGTTTGAAGAGGAGTTTTATTCAAAGTTGGCTAAGAGGGAAAAAATCTCAAGAAGTCATGGCAGCATGTGTATATTATGTTGAGACATGACGGGGTAAAGGAGTGGAAAAGGTATGTAACTGTGATGTGAAAATAAAATACAGATTTTAGAACACTTCCAGTGGTCATGTATTTATATAAAGGATGACAAACTAAGAGTGAAAGTCAAACAACTGGGAAGTTGGGACGTTTCTCTTTTGTCTTAGCCACATGAATGGTGGATGGCAAGCTGTTGGGAATTGAGGTAGAGAGAAAGACTAAAGCTGGGCCAAGGTTGTCATGTAATATATGAGACCGTGAGGGCAGGTGGCATGTAGAATAGCCAGATGACATTAGCGAAAAGAGTAGTGGCTTCTCCAAAGTGCCCATGGTCTGTAAGTGGTGGCAGGAGAGAGGGAATTCCCCTGTACCTTCTCTTACCTCCTGGTGTTTAGAAATCCGCTGTGTGAATATTACATAGGAAGTAAATGGGTATTCTGTAAAGAGACTTAGGCTAGTGGGGAGTATGTTAGCAAGAAATGAGGGCAACCATTAGCCCAGAGGAATAGATTAGAAAAAATCAGTAGCAGTACAGGACATCACAATAGGGCTCTGAAGGAAATCAGAGTATGTCTGAAGATATGCAACAAGAGAGGCTTGAATTTGCTTCTTGATAGAGAAGGGTATGCAGACTTGACGGGATTTTGCTTAATGTTTACTTAATGTTTGAAAGAAAGTTATTTTGTATATAAGTTGCTCTAATGTTTGTAGAAGCTATAAGTCCCTCACCCAAAGGGAATGGTATTTGTGATAAGATTTTAAGCTGAAGCATCAGTTTATTATCCTTTCTGCCCCTTGTCTACCCAGGTGAAGTCTGGATTTTCTCCTTTGAAATCTTGCTGGTGCTCTAGGCTGCATCATTCACCCCTTGCTCCGAACTCCTGCAGTAAGATCCATATCACGGTTCTCTAACAATTAGATGCCTCAAGATGTAAGGCATCTTCAGAGTTGTACCATATGTGTTTATTGGCCATAATGATGAAATCAGTGTTGAATGCATCATAGTTATTCAGTAAAGACCTGCCTAAGCAAGTGGCTGAGTGGCATGAGACTATCAAGCTAGTGACTGTGTGGCTGGTTGTAGGTTATGTGAGGGCCTTTTAATTTGCTTTTTCTTCAGAAGACATTTATCCTCATCCCAAAAATATCTTACAAAGTCCAATTTATTCTTCTTTATTAATCCAGAGCATTGCATTTGTTTTATATTTATACAATAGAATAAACTGGGCAATTTAAATGGCTTGGATATTTACTAAAATATTGGATAATCATGAGTTATATATCTTTTAATACATTTACAATAAAAATAGCAGAAAGATAATTAATCCTATTCAGTGTGACTAAATAGTAACAAAAGAAGAAAAGACAGTATGTGAAAAAGAGATAAGTGGCTAGGAAAAAAGAAAAGCTATAGATTTGTGGACAAATGCATACCGTTTTGATTAAAATAATGAGTTTCCTACAGGGTAAACAAATTAAAGTTCATGACCTGAGGTTGTTAGAGTGGTAAAATCAGTTTTAATTTAATAAATTTAATAAATGAGCCCTAGCATGGGCTAAATATTTTTTAAGTAAATAGGATATAGCATAGAACCAGACAGCAGAAATCCCAGCTTTTATGAACCTCATATTTTAGTGAGATTATGTACAGGTTGATCATCTATAATTCGAACAACCAAAATCCAAAATGTTTAAAAATCCAAAATGTTCCAAAATCCATATTTTGAGCACCAACATGATGCTACAAGTGGAAAATTGCACACATAGCTTCCTGTGATGAGTCACAGTCAAAAAGCAGTCAAAACATTGTTCTATGCAAAAAATTATTAAAAATATTGTATAATATTATCTTCAAGTCAGTGTACAAGGTATATATGAAACATAAATGAATTTCTTATTAAGACTTGGATCCCATCACCAAGATGTCTCATTATATATGCTAATATTCTATTAATAAAATCTGAAAAAAAATCCAAAATCTGAAACATTTACTGTCCCTAAGCATTTTGGATAAGATATACTCAATCTGTAGATAATCATAATATATAATTGCATGTTTATGAAATTAAATTATGCTATATATATGCTATGATAATATATATAAAATATATACTAACTTGTACCAAAGAAGTTGGATATTCAAAATTCCAAACTGACTTTTTCCTAAACATTTTTTGCTAGTATTAGTTCTTTATTTTAAAGACTTAAAAAATGTTGAGAGTTTGCAAATTATATTACTGCTGTGAATATTATTAGCTGAGGGTATCACTGAAAGGAAACTATTTAATTAACTTGTGGATAAATTAATAGGTCCACAGAGTATTCTTCCCCTTAACTATTTTGGGATCTGTCTTTGTCCTTCACAAGGACAATTGAAAACTCACTCTCAATTTATAAAATATAATCTTTGTCTCTTTATAATACCATACTTTATATGATTGTTTGCTAAAGACTTGCCATTATCATAAATAAAAAAGTATTTGTTGTAGAAAAATAGTAAATGATTGTGAAAGCTCTTGCATTAATCCACAAACATTTAGATTCATTATGATACCTTTGGCACTGGAGTTTAAGTTACATTTGATGAAGCACATAAATTTGAGTGGATGTAACTATAAAGGTTTCAAAACAAGCAGTTTAATACATTTTAATCTGCCTTTTAGGTGCATGAGTTAATAAAATATATCATTATTTGAATCATTTGCTTACTACTTTTTAAAATTCCATATCAATTATCCAGTTCTGGAATTAGCCTTTTGTTAATATTCACAGACATTTCCATCGGTTTAACTTTTGTGCTTAGCTGAAGATTAAATAGGCAATATGTCAATCATACTTTTTTACCTCCTAGAATGCAGGTCTGCATACCAAAGTGCGTGTTACGTTTCCGTTTCCTGGCTAGTGAGGCCTCACTCAAGAACATCTACTCCACTTCATGCAAGAGCATGTTTTCTATTTTAACCACAAGGGTTTATTTTTTCAAAATAAAATAAATTGTGAATAAATAATTAACTTCTAGGCTGGTTGGGCTGGTGAAGTTCTTTCTAGAATGATCTCAGACTCTCATAGCACGGTTTTCTCAGAAAAATATACAAAAATAAGTGGGAATATTGTGTGGGTCTTGTTGGTGAAGTGATACCTCTCTGCACCTGCACTGGGGAGCCCAGGAGGTAGCGCCAGGCCTCAGGCTTGCATGACTAAATCAGCACAAAGGATCATTTGGAACTAGAGGACCCAGCTCCTACTTTCACGAGTGGCCGTTGTACATACCTCCTATGGGTTGGAGGGAAAGGAAATTGTGTGCTTGGGTGGTTACTGGGGCTCCCAAATAATTATTATGCACATTCTATATTGCTTACCTTAAATTCTATAAAATTAAGTAAACAAAATATTGGATTAATAATTGCTTGTGTCTTATTAGAGGTTGCCTACATTAGTGGCATTCTAGTACCCAAATTCACACTTTAAACAATTTATTCATAAAATTCTAATGATATCCTAATAGTAAAGAGACATTAGAATTAAATTTTGTAAAGAATATCTCCTAAATTTCCTTATGGAGTATTCATTGCCAGGAAACTCGGAGAAAGAAGAGACTTCAAGCATTATTAGACAGCAGTAAAATAGGGCATTTGGGGTAATGCATTGTGTTGGTAAATTATTCTACCGGGTAAAAATAGTAGACAACACTAAGGTAAAATACCTTAACTCCTTTATGAGCAAGGCCACACAGTAGAGCCTAATAAATGTTTGATGGTTCTGGTGGGAGCAAGGCCCTTTCGCAGCTATAGTGTGACTGGCATTAAAATGAGCAAGAAAAAGCTATTAAGCAGGAGGAGATTAGAGGATTCTGTTAAACAGAAACAAACTTCCAAATCAACAAAGTCATGACCATAAGAGGAAGAGAGATTAGCTCAGGTAGTTGTAGACCTATCATATCTATTTAATTATATTAGCAAGGGATACGTAACTGTGACAAGCCACATTTACTGAAATATATATATATATATATATATATATATATATATAAAATTAGGGTAAAAACAAAGTGCCAAAATGTGTAGCATGCTTATCTTATAACCACTTGGTATGTTCCTCAAATATTAAATACTAAATCTTCTTCCACCAAATGACCATTATATATGCAATAACAATTACCTGTGAATGAAACCATCCCCAAGGTTATAGTTAGGTCAAGTATGACTATTTCCAAATATTATTTAATAAAAATCAAGATAACATAAAATCTATGTCATATTTATAGTAAATGTCAGCCTTGGGAGAATTGAACATTCAGCTGATGTCAATCAAAGCTAAAAAAACATGGTGTATTTCATGTAGCACCAAAGAAAATGAACACATCCGAGACTGGAGAAAAACATCCAAGTAGATAATATTTGTGTTTCCAAAATAATACTACCTTTTCACTGCACATTATGGGGTAAGAGGGTGTTAAGAGCAGATAAAGAAGAACTATTATACAGACCATTGTGGACACCCAGGATAGAGATGATTATAGCAGTGGGGATGGAGAGGAGTGCTCAGAATCAAGAAGCATTGCAGGCAGGATCAACAGAACTCAGTGACTGATAAGACTGGCAGGGGGAAAATGCAGATGGCAAATATGACTCTTGAATTCTGGAATGAGCAACTTGTCCCTTTATGGGTATGAGCTATGCTGTCTCTTAGGTACAGTGACGGTCTCAGAGATGACCAAAGGATGGCAGAGGAACTTGCAATCTAGCACTAGTTGAAAATATAGAAATTTCCTATCTAAACTACAATGGCAGGGAATGACCATTATATTAAATGTATACAGTTCCACTAACAACTCAATAGCTAGTCATTCATTTACCATAACTACAGTAAAAATGTTCCTATTATTCTCTTTATTAATATTGTTTCAAGTATTTTTCCTTTCATACCTCTATATGTTTATCATGCTTTTTGTAGTTTTATAAAAATAGAAAGTCATGAAAATGTATACTATGTTGATTTTTTCACCCACTGGTAATGAATGGTTTAGATTTAAAGCCCTGTGTGTAAAACTAAGTTACCATTTTCATTTTTTTTTTCTTTTTCAGAACACAATTTTTCAAAATGATTATCACTGGGGTTGTTTAAATAAAAGGTCTTGAGCTTTTTAAACATAGACATATTCAAAGTAAAAATTAATAACAATTCTTATTTTATCTGTAAAAGTGCAAATATACAGTAATATTAATATTTGTAAATGAATTATTGCCTGCGATATAGAGCCATTTATTCCTTTACTGACTTGAGGGATATATTACTGTCTTATTTTTTAAACACATACACAATTTTCCCTGTTTTAATTCAGACGCTCATTGATTCAGTACTTTGTTTCAGGCATGGTGGTAGCAATGGGGATAAAATAAAAATTAAAACAGTAGATCCTTGGCAGAGACAGATAATTCAGGGCCATTGCGTCACAGAGCATTAGGGCACTGAGAGACGACATGACTTGTCTCTGTCAGGGAAATGCCACTTGCCAAGCCAGGAGGCCAGATTATCCATGACTCATTTCACAAAATGAAAGGGAGCACCACACCTCAGGGAGTGGGAGAGGGAGCAAGTTGAGGAGTAGAAATGTGAAGAAGTGGAAGAGTTAAATCACGGCCAGGTGAGGAAGGGCCTTACAAGCCGTAGATACATTTGACCTGTTTTCCTTGGGAAAGTGGGCATCTCTCCACTGGTGTTAAGTAGGGAAGGGATGTAAGATTCCCATGTTTTAGAAAGATCTATCTTGGCTGGGCGTGGTGGCTCACACCTGTAATCCTGGAACTCTGGGAGGCCAAGGCAGGAGGATCACTAAAGGTCAGGAGTTTGAAACCAGCCTGAGCAAGAGTGAGACTCCATGTCTACTAAAAATAGAAAGAAATTAATTGGCCAACTAAAAACACATAGAAAAAATTAGCCAGGCATGGTGACACGTGCCTGTGGCCCCAGCTACTTGAGAGGCTCAGGCAGAAGGATCGCTTGAGCCCAGGAGTTTGAGATTGCTGTGAGTTAGGTTGATGCCATGGCATTCTAGCCTGGGCAAAGAGTGAGGCTCTGTCAAAAAAAAAAAAAAGAAAGAAAGAAAGAAAGAAAGAAAGAAAGAAAGAAAGAAAGAAAGAAAGAAAGAAAGAAAGAAAGAAAGAAAGATCTATCTGGCTACAACATGAAGAGTGAGTTGGCAAGCAACAGGCAAGAGAAACAAAGTGAGATCCAATAGGCAGTTGCATGAATTTAGTCAGGAAATGAATGTCACCTGGATTGGGAAAGGTATATATGGTGATTGAGTGAATCCCAGCGGTTAGGAGAGATATTAGCCTACTGAACTGACACAGTTTGGCAGGTTGGCTGTGGAAGGGGAAAAACGAGCACAGGTCACAATGACACCCAGGTTTCTAATTAACCAAAGCATTTACTTATGTAGTACAAGTGGCATGGGCATAGTCTCTTCTTTTAAGTGTGCCTGGTCATTTAAACACTGCTTTAGTCACATAGATTGAGTTGCTACATTCCTACTTTATTCTACAAATCACAACTAAGCCTTTACCACTCTGGGCACTAGAAATGCAGCGGTGACCACAGAATCTTTTTATGTGCCAGTAATGCAGACGAAGATGAATGTAGCTTCCTGTCTTCTAATGTGCTAATTCAATCCCTGGTGGGCATTCTGCATAGTAATAAAAAGCACAGACTGTGAAGGTAGACTTAGGTTTTGAACTCTAATTCTGCCACTTATTGGCTCTGATGTTAATTAACTTACTTAAACTTTAAGCATCTGTTTCATCACGAAAGGGGAATAATGATCCTCTCTCAGACTTTGAGATTTTCAGTTAAATTTTTTGCCATAAAGGTATTTTGACTCCTTTCTGTCCTTTGAAATATAACAAAAATGACTAAATCAATCAAGAGATTAAAAGAAAGAGTGTGAGTTCCAATTTCCAGTGAAACAGAGAAATCACCTCCAAGCCTCATCACATATTTTGAAAAACGTAGTTGCCAACCACAATTTTTGCATTAAATGGGAGATGATGTCAAGAGTTGACATGTACCTTTTCTGAATTTGGGAAAGATTATGTGTCTCCAATACCGGGATTTTTCATTCCTCAGAGGCGTATCTGCTGATCCTAGCCGTGGGATATGTGAGCAAGAAGAGAGAAGAGACCCCACTGAATGCCCAGAGAGGCTGGTGTGTGTGGAGCTGAAGGAGGAAGGCCAGGGAACCCCTTCCTTACTGTCTGGAACATGGTTTTCAGCGGAGGGAATCAGCTTGGTCTAAAGCAGGGTGAAGTGGGCAGGAGGAGCCCTGGGTAGCCCCAGTGTTGCCATGGGAGGAAGCTAAGCAGAGACAGACAATGTAACGGGTGTTCCAGAAAGTACCTGTCCAGGGCACTCCACCCAAAGCAGCACATGGTGAAAACTAAGACCATTGGTGCTTCAGCAAAGAGGGCATGAGAGAATGATCACTTTTAAAAAATTAAAATTAAAAAGAAAATCTGTAGTTGAAGTTTTGACTAAAATAAATCTTTCATAATACTATAGGTCAGGGGTCCTCAAACTTTTTAAACAGGGGGCCAATTCACTGTCCCTCAGACCGTTGGAGGGCCGGACTATAGTTTTAAAAAAACTATGAACAAATTCCTATGCACACTGCTCATATCTTATTTTGAAGAAATAAACAGGCCCACGGGCCATAGTTTGAGGGTGCCTGCTCTAGGTGTTAACATGTGTAGTACATATTTGGAATCAAGGAATTGGAGTTCTTTTTCTTTGCAAAAAAAAAAATACTTTTAATTAACATTTAACACATACAGAAAGTTGCATAAAATATGCTTCCAAAGCAAACATTTATGTAAATATCCAGTGACCATCCAGGTTAGAAATAGAAAATTATCAGCACCCAGAAGCTTCCACTGTTTCCTTTTTTAATCATCCGCTCTTCCTCTCTGCCAGAAGTACTGTATGCTAATTTTTATGACAATAATTTCCTTTCTTTTTCATAGTTTTGCCACTTCTCTATGTTCCTCCAAACAGTGTGATTTAATGTTTCCTATTTTTCACTATTATGCAAATAGATCATACCATATTCCTTCATAATGTCAACATTATGTTTTTAGATTCATCCATGCCATTGCATAGTTGTTATTTATTCATTTTCGTGATTATATATAATATCTTGTTATGAATATATATCCCAATTCACTTAATATTTATACTCTTAATGCATGGGTTATATTTCCATTTCTATTTCTATTTCTACTTTTTCTTTTAACAAGTAGAGGCCTTTAAAATAATGTGGGATTTTTTTTCTAACGGCATGACATGTTTATCTTGAGCTAAAATAGCAAATATAAAATGGTTTTAGAAAATAAGTATTTCTCTATTAAGAAAAATTATCCCATGCATCTAGAATTAATATCCATGTGAACTCCAAGAAAGATAGTCTCTCTTCATTATCAGAAATAGTAAAATTGTCCTTTGTATACATAATATGTGTATTGGACAGATATGTTAAGTTGTAAAGTACAGAAACATTTTGAAAATCTCATACAGCTTCCTGCTATTCGTGAGTCAGGATGGTGTAATAGATGATGTATTAATAGTTCAGTCCAGGTACTTCAGGTTGTAAGGTCATAGGTCACTAAAGCTAACATTAGAATATGGCATTTCATTACTTAGAGTGTGTTAAGGACATGTTATACTCTTACCTATGAAAAATTTCAAATAGCTAAATAAAACTTGTTCTGTGGAAAATGAAATAGAGAAGTAAGGCAAATGTTTTACTCTGTCTCTTGAAGACTATAGTTTTGCTCATACTACATTTTTGCCTCTTTCTACATTTCCCTATAAATTTGTTTCTTCTTTATCTTGTTCAACTTCTCCTGGGAACTCCTCTTGAATATGAGCCGGTATTTCTTAACATAGATAGATAGACAGATATCCACAACACTTATCTAAGTCATCTGGAAGAGTATCTGTGTCTCTTGGTTCAGATCATTGACAATGAAAATTTTCTTGTCACAGATCATCTTTCAGAATTCTTATTTACGGGAAATAAGGGTTTAATGTAACAAGTTGGAGCAGAGTAAGATTTAATGAAAGGTATTAGATAGTTCTGAAATTCTTCTTGACAAAGAATCAAGCTTGAATGTTACACAACTAGAAACAAACCATCCAGAGGAAATGCCTGCCCACACTACAGCACTACTTTTGCTCAGTTCCTGTGACAGCAGGGAGTAGATGCTATAAGCCCCATCAGCTTACTGAGAGGAACGGCATTTCTGTACCATTCATTCTTTCCAAATATCCAATCTTTTTGCTTGTAAAAGTTACATCATATTATACATATGAGTATATTAGCTTGGTAAAATAACGTGTTGAATTCTAGCTGCAAGGGAGTATGAGAAAAATAGATTTTGGCTCTATCTCTATTTTTTACAGGCTCTATTACATAGCATCAGAACAAAGGCTAGAAGCCTGATATAAATCTTTGAAAGTGCCTGTAAAAACATTAATCACAATCTAGACATAAACTGATATGACTCCAATTACTTAATCAGAAGTTTATAAACTGCTCGATTGGTCCATGTTATATTTAATTCAGTATGTGATCTAAGATCTACAGAAAGTGCTATGAACATAATAGTAAATCAGTTTTTTATCCTACAAAAACTGGCAAAATGCTTGGAAACAATGTTGTATTATTGCCTTATTTTAGAAAAATTTATTTATACTGTTGACAGCCTGAATAATTATATTTTATAGTGTACATATATACACATTATAAATAATTCTTCCTCCAATGTTGACCCAGTAAAGTGAACAGGAAGGAATATACTATAGGTGGCATGTGACTTGGGAATAAGACTAGATGTTATATAGGAAAGAAATGGCAGAAAGATATCTCTGGCTTGGACAAAGGCATGGATGTGTGGAAATATATGATATAATTGGCCTTTAATCAAAGATTTAATAAGAGAAGCAGAACCACTAAGAAGTGTGGGTGTATGTGTCTGTTTGAAAGCATATATATGTATGTGAGAGTATGTTTGTGTGTGCGTATATACATATGTATATTTGTGGATATGTATGTGTTGTACACATACAGACTATTATGAGCCGAATTGCCTCTCCCCCAAAATTCATATGTTGAAGTCCTAATTCCCGGTACTCATAATGTGAATTTATTTGTAAATAGGTTAGTTACAAATGTAATTAGTTAAGATGAGGTGATACAGCAGTAGAATGAGCCCCTACTCCAATGTAACTGTTGTCCTTATGAAAAGGGAAAATTTTGACACAGGGCCATGCACACAAGGAGAAAGCCATAGGAGCATGAAAGCAGGTCAAAGAGAGGTGATTCTTCTACAACCCAGGGAATGCTGAATTTGCCAGCAAACAACTCAACCCAAGGAGAGACGTGGAATAGAGTCTCTTTTATAGCCAACAGAAGAAACCAACTTTGATTTCAGACTCCTTGATTTTAAACTTTCAGCCTCCAGAACTGTAAACAATAAATTTCTGTTGTTTAAACCTCCTAGTTTGTGGTACTTAGTTGTGGCAGTTCTAGCAAACACACACACACACACACACACACACACACTACACAGATTAATTATAGGGTTTACTTTTCAGACCTTGCTAAAAACACTTAAACTGTTCAACTCAACTGCTGAGCTATCTTCACATCTCCTGACAGAGATTTTGATTGAAAACCCACCCGGCCAATAGCCAGGAAGACACGAAGATCCTGTCTTATAAAGTGAGAAAGAGTAAGAGGAAGCTGGAACCCATAATCATGAGCTGGAACCTGTGTCTCGTTTCTGATCTTCCAATCATGGAGTTAAATGGGAGACGTTTGTCATGGAATGAAACACATACCTGGCCCAGGAGTTGGACAAGCTGAAGGAAGATCCAGGGAAAGACAGGCCCAGTCACCCCAACAAGATGAGCTGGCAGATAAGCAGCAAGGCGAGTGAGCCATGAAATGGCGGCAGCTTCTCTTCAACCCTCTCGCATGGAAGATCCTAACCAACAACACACAGGGAAGAGAATTCTGGGGAAGGCAGTTGACCTGAGCCAAGTTTGCACATTGCAAGCCACCACACCTGGTAAACAGGAGTCTGGATATTATTGTGAGGACACGAGAAGTAGATAATTTGATCTTATAGAAAATTTTCAGTATTAAAATAATTGTTGAAATCTCAGCTAATTTTCACTAATTTTCCTACAATACTCTAGAGATAAATATATATTTCCATCCTTTTAGTGATGGCCTAATCAAATCCATGTAACTCGCCTTACTTTTTGTAACCTGCCTCCAGAAACAACCCTCTTTCACCAATGTTGTTTGGAGTTGATTTGAGGAATAGATAATATTCCTATTTTACTAAATTTTCTATTCTTTCCTCCTATTCTCTCTCCTACAACCCTGCCATCACTTATAAAACTGTATTTAACCCTTCCCAAGACTTTACTTTCTCTTTTTCCTGATGGAAGATTAGAATAATCAGTTGCGTTAATTGTACAATAAATTATATTTTTGGTTAATCGTCTATTAATTTAGCTTACCCAGTCTAAAATCTATACATGCTTTTTTTTATTTTTGCAAACAATGTTATCCAACTCTGTGACTAGCACCTAGGTTTTGTAGTTATAGTCCATTTATAAATACTTAATAGATTGCTCTTTAGAAACTATTTGTCACCTCTTTACATTGGTTACTTTGTTCAGTAAATTGTCTCTTGTTAAACATTCGTGTGACAAAAGTATGTTAAATTATTTAACTTCCCCAGGTATTTCATAATCCCCAAATTAATTTATTTAATTTCATTCTCTACATTATTTTTAAAATAAAATTTCCTTTTATGAAAGTAAAAGCCATGTCAGGATACTTACTTTTATTTTCTTGACTCTTGTATGTGAGTGCACACCATATATTTTGTAGTTACCTTCGATTCCAGGAGTAGAGACAGAAAGTATTTCACTACTAGAAAATAATGCTGCTATCTATCTATATTTAAAATAATATTTATTATCTCTGCAAGTGCAATAGTCTATAACAACCACAGTGAATCAAGTCTATTTCATCATTTACTGTATTTTTTTTTCTTATAAAATATCTTAAGTGTTTAGTAATGAGGACAACTGGCATAGGTGGCTAAACTACAGTAAAATCCAAGACATATCATTCTAACTCCTGAAAAGTAGGATTATAAGAAATCCAAATTCTTCAGAGGACTAGCCAAAAAAAGGATGCTACCTGGAGAACTGCAGACAGGATGACAGTTTAAGTTGTGACTACTAAGGAAAATGGAAGATTCACAGCCTAGAAAATTGGAAGTGACAGCAGCTGCCACTTTATTAAGTCAGTCTTAAAGAATCATCATCAGAAATGTCTAACATTTTTATTCCAACTTTATCAAATTCCATAGCTATTTCAATATATATTTTAATTTAAATATAAAATTATTATAACATTTTATTTCATTTTCTATTAATTTATACCACTTTTTCCAATGTTATTGTTGATATTTATTTCCAAACAGAGGTATTAGTCAAGCTTGCATTTGAACAACTGATTTTAGAGCTCCAAGGATATTCCCATTTGTAACTGGAAAAAAGAATATTAAGCAAACATGAAAATTTCATCCCTGATGACAGTAAGAGGCCAAGAATCACATCTTAATATCTTACATAGTAAATATAGTAAAGTTTTGAAAAATTAAGTAATGATTTTACCTTTAAGCAATTAAGTGGTTTGTCTGCTAATATGAGTATGCCATAGGGCTGTGAGACAGACCATTCAATCTGTCATTTATTAGCTCTGTGATGATCTTAATCTTTTTGAGCCTTGGTTTTGTGATTTGTGAAGTGAGGATAATATTTGCCTTTGGTGGGTGGATTAGTGATACTATGGCAAAATATCTTGTAGTGCCTAGACCTTAGTAGGCATTCAAAATATTTGTTGCCAATGATATTATGTGATAGACAAATTGACCTAAGATTAGAATATAATATAATAATATATAGTATTATGATATAATTTGCATAATTTATGATTTTTCTATGACCTTGCAAAGAAGTCTTTTTATGGAATAAAACTTCATATTTAAAAACATCACAGATATTAAATTTTTCTCCTATTGTCCTGCCACTATGGCACTGCGGCAGATGTTCTCACAGCTAAGGAGTGACTATTTTGTATAACTCTAAAATGCTTCTGTTATGTGTTAACGTGTTGCTTGATGAAGGTGGCACAATTTTGTCTATCTTGATACTCACACTGATTAGTTTATTAGAATCACAACAGAGAATATCAGATGATCATGGACTTGAAAATTAACTTACATCTTTTGTTGAAAGAAGAAATTACATTTAAGGAATTCCTGGGGAGTAAGCGTTAAATATCTACTTAGTTACTTCTAGGAAGAAAGAAACCTCCAACCAAATTCACTCATCCTATTTTCTAAACACCTGTAGTTTTTAGAAAACTTCTGATCTTTGCAGCAGCATAAGCAGGTTCACATTCTCTTCCAAATTACAGAAATTGATATATTATTTTTGTGCCTGAGAGTCAAGTTTAAATTCTTTGGCATGTGCTATATTTTCCACTATTCTACTCACCAGCTACTTCCTGGACATCACATCTGAGCCACAGTAAGTGGCAAGATGTTTCTTCTCTTCATGTTTGCACTTCCCCTCTCTAAGGAAAATTAGTAAGTGATTGAAACTTGCATTGTCTTCACTAGGTCTGAAATGACAACTTCATGCTATTCATTGAGAAGCTCTAAAGTGACATAATTTTTCCTTTGGTAAAATCACATTTATAATTAATAATCCAGGATTCCTGTTCTGTGGTACTTAAAATGTTCCAAATTGAAAATGTCAACTCAATTAATTTGTGTTAGGAAGAGCATTCTGGAAGAATGAGGTAATAAAGACATTTGAATACAGAGAGTGTTGCAAAAAGTTTAGGGCAAAACGTGTTGTCTGAGAAGAGCAGTTTCATGTAGCACGGTGCGAAGTAGAATTCAAAGGCAGCCTGATAGCCTTTGTCACAACTAAGAAATGGTAAAAGGAGGTCAGGTGTGGCGGCTCATGCCCATTATCTTAGTACTCTGGGAGGCCGCGATGGGAGATGGGAGGATCGCTTGAGCTCAGGAGTTAGAGACCTGTCTGATCGAGAGTGGGCCCTGGTCTCTACCAAATATAGAAAAATGAGCTTACGGTGCATAGCACATGCCTGTGTGTCCAGGATCGTTTGAGCCCAGGAGTTTTGAGGTTGCCCTGTGCTGTGATCATTACGCTGCACTCTACCCAGGGTGACAGAATGAGACTGTTTCCAAAAAAAAGTGTATTTGTTGGTGTAGAGTAAATAGCAAATTTTAGTATTTAGAAATTTACTAGCATGTTTCAAAAAACAACTGTTTGAATTTGATGCTTAATCGTGTATATACATTCTTCCATTTTATTTCAGTTAAATTACACCTTTATTTCTAAATAGTTAACATTTGCTATTTTAGGAGTGTATTTTGCAAGTTTCTGGGGTCATTTAATAATTTTGACAAATTCCATCAGATAAAGACAATCAGGAACATACATATAGTGAAGCAAAGTCAGTCGGTTAACTTGCTGCAGCAAGGAAGAACACATAAAATGAGGAATCACAGACTGGATGTCTTAGTAAGAAGGAAGGGAGGTATTTTTTTATACAGTTTGGGCTGACATTGAATGCATAACTTTTAAAGGTAATGCCAGGAATACAGAGATTAGCTCTGCATTGGATATCAGATGAGAGGAAAGTATGAATAAGTTATTGATATGAAAGTTATACAAAGTGAAGGGCTGTGTGACTTTGGTTGTGTCTTATTATCAATGCTTTATTTTGTGATAGGAATATCATAGTCTGATTACTAGCAGGACTGAAAAGCAGACTCAATACGCTCTACTCTTGGAAATGAAACATGTAATGTGTCTGAAAAGCCCTTATCTGAAGCTTTGCACCTTGGTGGGAAACTGAGGCTGCTTCTCTGTGTCAAAGCAACCTACAGGGCTCAGATCCTTCTGACAAAAAGGGTATATTTTACTCTTCCTGATATAATTGAAAATAGCAACATTTATTATAGTCTGTGATTTTGGAAACTAAGAGTCCTTGATTTTGATAAAGAAAAGTCATCCTTTTTACAGATTTACAATTTTGTTCTGAATGAAATAAAACAAAATAGAACAATTTAATTGATGTTCATATTTACATTACTAGATTATTTTTACAAATTGGGCAACTACATATTGGGTAATTGTCCTTTTACAATTACACTTAGTATAAGAAAAATAAAATTACACAGTAAAAGTGAAGAAACAGTGTCAAATTTTCATTCTCAGAAGACAGGTTGAACAACCTTCAGGAGATAGATTGCTTTGAAAGACTGTGTGGTATTTTGCTTAATTGATTAATGACTTTTGAAAATTTAGCTTCAGGGACTTTTGAAGATTAATTTAAAATATAATACTGCTATTGATTAAAATAATAATTGCCCTGTTATTTAAGGGTTTTCTATCTCCTTCAAATGAACTTGTGCTATTTCTGAAAAAAAGTACCAGATCATCAACATGTTAGGTAGTCAGAAGTGTAACTTGATTATATTACAACATATCATTTTAGCATCATTAATCTTTATTTTTCAAGGAAAAGGCAATAACGGAATGAAGTTGTTACAACCAATGAAAAGTTAAGGAATACTCCATCTGGAGGTATACAGTATCTTTTTTACTACGCTTCCATGCAAATATTAATAATTTTTTGGATAAATGCAATGTCAGCATCTATAGACTTTGAATAAGAACAGTTTCTTTTGCTTAATGAGGTGATGTAACCTGTTAATATTTCAGGTCACTACCTTGAGAGCTTTCAGTACTTAAGCAATTTAGACTCACAGAAAGTGAGCAGAGGGAGAACAAATAGATCAATACAAGATTGCTGAGGCGATGACAAATTTGTAACATTTCACTTTTCAGCATAAGGGATCTTAAGAAAAGATAAAATGTGCTGCAAAAATGGGGAAAAAAAAAAACCCACTCTTTGCCAGGTGGCAAAGTTATTCTGTAATAAAGCATAAGCTAAAATATGTAGTAAAATTGACTTGTTATAAAAGAACACTTATCCTTAATGAGATACACACAGGAAATGTATTATAAAACAATCTGCTATGTATTGGAATTTAGCAAAAGGCAAAATTATCCTGTAGGTGTCCAATGAGGTATAGTTATGGAGACCTTGTCCTAGGCGATTTCATCAATAAGACAATGAACTAGCAAGTACCTAGAGGCTAATGATACTATGATGCATGAGTTAATTTTAAGTTCCATTAGCCAAGGACAAAACAAAAGATGATAAATGAAACCTTAAAATTTGTACTTCCGTAATATGCTGAAATAAAAAAAAATTAAAAAAGTACAATTATGAAATAAAATTTTATGAAAGTATTATAATTTTAGATGTGATGATATTGATGGATTCACATCTTAGGGAGCATTACTATTATTTAAGCTACCAGCAAAAGAGATAATGTACACAAAATAACTTTGTTACTTAAAAATACCTACACAAAGTGGTTGATACTTGACAAAATAAAAAGTATACTATATACTCTAAATGAAACTTGAAAATTTTAGTTCAGTGTGAATCCCCGTAATGCTAACCAAAGGCTAAGGAAAGCCACATGCCTACGTGAAGCAAGTATTATTCATTGGTCCAGCGTTGGCTACGATGCTAGGCTAACTCTGCCTGGCTCTGGACATCAGTTTTAGCAAATTCACTTGGCAAAGAGAAATGGGTCTGTAGTGTCTACCTAGGCCTTTTAAGTAATAAGGTGATTTTTTAAAAAAAAAAATACTAATCTGTTCATAACTAAGGGGAAGAAAGGCTCTCAGTCACCCTCAAAATTGCAATAATTCTTATTTAATGGGAACCTCAAGAAGTTAAATAATTTGCCCAATGTCAGGGGTTTCTGCCCCGATACACTCTCCCCCCACCTTCTTTCTACCCCTTCTAAGATAGAGACGTTCCTTGACTGACTTACAATGGGAATGCAACTGGATAAAATCATTGTAAATCGAAAATATCATAAGTTGAAAGTGCTTTTTTGATTTATGTTATTTTCAACTTATGATAGGTTTATCTAGATGTAACTGCATCATAAGAAATCACCCCCATAAAGTTAAAAAATCCTAAATTGAGCCACTGTCAGGGGCCATCTGTAACAGTCTTGGGAGAGTGAATCTTGAGGCTCTAATTTACTTTGGAACAGAAGCGCAGGGCATATAATTTCTGAGCTGTGTTTCCTGACTTGGACACTTGATGTAACTATTGCCTCCAACCCAAAGCTATCAACTCTCTCTGGACCAGTCTTGATCAATAATTTTGTGGAAAGAATGTCTCTGAGTTGCATCCATCCTCTATTTACTTTCCATGCAACATTTTTTAATTTCATATTTTACTCCTTTTCATTTCTAGACTTGCATCCCAATTTATAGTTTGCTTAAATTCACTCCATTCAAACATTCTTCGTATTCACTTCCACCATGTCCATCAGCATTAGCATCTGGGGAGTCAATTCCAAACCAAATGACACTCCAAAAATAAAATGCATTAAGGAGTTGGAACTACATCTTGACAAAATAATTTAAAATGACAAACACTATCTCCTGTATCTCTTAATTCTTAGAGATAATTCTGTATCATTTAATTCTTAGGCTTTTAACTCTAAGTAAAGACTATTTGTTGCTTCTATTCAGGCTCAGCTTTACTCAGATACCAAGATCAATTTTTCCCTGAATCAGTATGAATTTTCAACAGTTTCAGCTCTGCAAATTTGGACCCAAATATCAAGCCACACCTGAGGCCAGTCTGACTCTACAACTATGCCTCTGGTTCTGATAAATGCTCTTAAGTATTGGGTATAGGTTCTTCTCCTCTTTACACACAACAGTTTCTGAGTTTCTTTCCTAATCCCTCTTTTTATTTTTTTTTTCTTTATGCTATTTTGTGTTAGACTTTTGCCCCAAGACTGGAAACTAGGAATGTGCACATTTAAATTCTGTTCCAGAGAATAGAATCAATCAATTTTCCCAGAGCTGGGATGAGGACTTCCACCTCAAGGCAGAATGTATTTTACAAAAAGGGTTTGTGTTAAAAACTATTCAATTCTGTAGACACAATTTTGAATAAATTGCAGATAGGACTCTACCATTACTTAAAGATAATGTGAGATAAAGACCAATTATACAAAATTGGGTTATAGATGCTGAAAGAAAAAATAAATCTTTTTTTCCCTGTATTTTCATAACACTTCTGACACCAAATGCATGGGTTTCTTCCATAGTGGACAATTTTCTAATTCTCCAAATACCAATTGGGTGTTCTGAAGTTCAGCTCTGTTTTAACACTATCTACCAGGAGTTAGTGTCAGATCCCACAAATTAATGCTCAGTCCCTCAAGATTGCCCCCACTTCAGATTTCAGACCCAAGTCCAGGCCTTCTATACTTCTAGCCAACCAGCTATAAATCAGGAGTTCCCACTGCCCCTTCCTTGGGTTTGATAATTTGCTAGAATGGCTTACAAAACCCAGCAAAACACTTTGCTTACATTTACTGGTTTGCTATAAAGAATACAAGTCAGTAACAGCCAAATGGAGGAGATACACAGGGCAAGGGTTTGGGGTGGGTGGACTTGGAGTTTCCATGCTCTGTACAGGTGCACTATCTATCCAGCACTTCCATGTGTAAGCTTAACCTAGAAGCTTTGTGAACCCTACCATTTAGGGTTTTAATAGCTATTCCATCACATAGCATGATTGTTAAGCCATTGGCCATTGGTGATAGAACTCAAACTCCAGCCCCTCTCCCCTCCCCAGTTCCAACCCTCTAATCACCTGATTGGCAAACAGTCCCCATTTTCCAAGAGTCACCTCATTAGCATAAACTTAAGTATGGTTGAAAGGGACTTATCAGGAATAACAAAAGATGCTCTTCTTACCTTATCACTCAGAAAATTCCAAAGGTTTTATGAGCTCTGTGCCAGGAATTGGGGAAGAAAACCAAATATATATGTCTTATTATATTATATTACATCACAGTTGCTATTTGAGAGAATAATGGGATACGAAGAACCCATTTTGCCCATCTTCTCTTTGGGAAAATGAATGTAGCTCTCTCTGGTTTCTTGGTTGTGTGCTCTGTTTGCTAACTAGACATCCAAGTTCAATGCATTTATCCATTCATTCATTTATTCATAATTCATATAACATTTCAATGAAGATTTATTAGGTTTCTATTTTACACCAGCCGCTGAGCCAAGCACTAAGTATGGTGATGAAAACCTATTAATAAATAAAATGTCTCTTTTAAGCTAAACCACAATGGGGCATAACTTATATGATGAGAAAGAACAGGTTGGCATGTGAAAGGTTGACCAAGAAAATACTTTGATTATGTGGATCTCTTATTTCAGCTATTTGTCTAGAGATTGAATCTCACTCTTCAGAATGAATTTTCTTTGGCAAACTATGGCTAAACTAGCCCTAGCCATTCCTCAGTTTCCTTTTTTGCCCTTGACTTTACAGGTTTAGTTCTAAGTTCTCCTTCCCTATTCATTCTATGTTCTACTCTAATCTAATAGGTAACCAGTCATGTCCTGGTGAATGTTATCATACCACATGCTAACGTGATTTTATTAGTAGCATCTGGAAATAGAATTTTACCAATCTTTAAAGAGTAGAAACTATGTTAGAAAAAGTAAAGAAAGTTTGGGAAACTTAAAAATAATCTATAATAATAGAATATAGATAAAATAGAAGATATATATATTTTATATGTACAATCTTATTTCAAACATTTTCTAGGTTTATAAGCTATATTGAGTAATATGTATTAGAAAATCTTATACCATGGAAATATCCATTCTTCAATCTATTATTGCCAAAGTGCTATAGCAGTGATAATGATTGGACATTTTCTTAATAGTTGTGGCAACAATTTGAAAAATGTATTGAGTCAATTTTGGTAATTGCTGCTCCACTTCAGGAGCTTGCATGTTCAAAAGGAATGTAGCAATTGAAGCAATGTTGGCCAACATATGCAATCCTGGTGGTGGAGATGAATAATGGTCCCCCAGTTTTACATGTCCACTTACGTATTATGGAAATACCCCTGAAAAGAGGCTCACCCAGTCAGTGCACTTCCCAGTCTTTGCACATCTAGAAATTGACGTATGACATTTCTTGATTTCGGTTTTGTTTTATTTAACCAATGAACTATGAGCAGAAGTGATATGTATCATTTGGAGGCCAAGGTTTTCATTAAGCTAGTGTTCATTCCCCTTTTAACAGTCACAATTAAATTAGATATGGCCCTGGAAATAAGAAACCTCACACGTATATCACCCCAAGAAATAGAGTGATCTGAGCACATGGAACAATGCTTTGAACTCTGACTAAGCAAGAATTACTTTTGTTTTATTTGAGGTATTAGAGTCTATGCTATAGACTCTAGGTATAGGTATATATTATAGCAGCTAGCATTAGCCTATAATAATCCTATCAATAATGTCCTATCAATAATACACTCTTGGTATGTATTATGACAGTAAGTTAAGAAACCATTGAAAATAAGTCCTTTTATCCTTATTCAAGCAAACCAGTCTAAAAGCTGGGACCAAATTTTTTGATTTGAGGAAATGATTTAAAAGGATCTTAAAGGGTGAAATAGTAGTTTCTTGAGCTAGTCAGAGAAAGAGAAACAATTGACATCAAGAGCTTTTAAAAACAGATATTTGAAATCTTACTGAATAGATATTCTTCCCAAAGTGTGTTTTATTGTCAAATATAATTGGAAAACAATCTATGTGCCTAACATTTAGAGTTACAATGTGCATTATCACAGTTTTAAAAGACCTGAAAACAAACTGTTTAATAGTTTCAAATCTTTAAAAATATTTTTCAAGCTTACTTGACAAGGTAACACTTTCCCCCTTATAATACCTGTTAATATCCCTTTAGAATATATCATGAAAAACACATTGGAAGTGAGGAGTATAATTTGCTCTGAAATGAAGTTTAGCTTCACATGGGACCGTGATGAAAGCTGATTACCAAATGTTGACGCCTGTAGCTGCTTTCGAAACAGTGACTAGTTGGTGCGATCTGTGTCACAGGTGTCAGAGGCCAGGTGCAGAATCCTGATTTTATCTCCACTAGCTGTATGAATGGGAGCAATTTACTCTGGTCCTACATTTTATCTTTGAAAAATGTGTTTGTTATAAAAATTAAATTAGTTTATAAACATAAAGTTTTTATGTGTAGAGTGCATGTAAGCACTCAATAAATGTGGCTGGTAATCTCTGTTTCCTTCTTTAAAGAATCTAAAGCTACAGAGGAGGAACAGAGAATACTATGGATTAAAAACAAACAAAAACAGAAACAAAAAACAAAACAGTTACCAGCCCAGAGAGTAAATGGGATACAGTGAATGGATATACTTCCTGACAAAATGAAAACAAGAGATTCATTAGTTAAGCAGCAAGAAGAAAAGGGCAAACAATACAAATACAAAAAAAAAAAAATCCTCTGATGCTGTTTGTGTGCCTTTATAACAGTTCCCCAGCATTTCTTTATTTTTTTCTTTTTATCACTTCTTTCTTCTAAAATTAAAGAAAAGCCTGGGAAATTATCAAGAATGTTTGTTTTTTTTTTTCTTGGAGAGTGGGATGGGAAGAAAATAGGAAGGAAGGAGAAGCTGTGAAAATCCCTCTGTGCCCCACAGAGGAATGAGGCACCATGAAAACCTGCGAGATGGCAGCCAGAGGGAGCCCTGGCTTAATTAGGTCTCCCAGGAGCGACTAAGCCTGCATTTTAAGTGAGAAGAATGAATACAGAATGATTTGAGGACAGTTTGTGTCAACGGGGGACTTCTCTCCTCGCTTCTCCTCTCTGCCTTTGAAAGTGTTTTTTAAATCCCAATATGTGGTCTTCATCCTTATCTTTTACTTTTTTAATTTCAGAAAAATTAAGAACATTAAAAAATGGAATTTTTGATCATAGAAGCTCACTTTGGAGAGACAAGAGAATTTATTCTGGAAAATTAGTGTCTAAGGGACACAATAGCAGCAGAAACAACAAGGAAAGTCAGGCAGACAATTTAAAAGAAGATTTAATCCAGATGCTCAGCTAGATGAAGAGTCTGTGTATGAAACAGCAGAATGGCAACTTGAGCAAGCAGTCCTAGGCAAACGATTTCAAACAGTAGAGAATTAAAGTCTTTGCAAACTGGCATGTGTTTACTTATCTTTTAATGCGCTGCCTGGAACATTGCCACAGGTGGGGAACAATGTGTTAAAGAAGTAGATCGGACATACATCAATACGTGTCAATCATTTACCAGTCCCATTTGAGCAAAACTACAAAATTCATGCCAAGCAGGGACAGGAAAAGGAGTCTGCAGCAACTATAGACAAATAGCCAGTAGGATATTGTGCATTTTATTTTGTGAATGATGACATACCAAGTTAATCAAAATAAACATATTTTACTACTCAACTTTCCATAAATTGAGACTCTTCAAGTCTTTTTGGAGCTTATCACATGGAAAGCTAAAGACTGGCTTCCTAGATTTACTCATCTATGCTTATGGTTTTAGTTATCTTATATATCCTTGATGCCATAGATTTTTTTCGCAGCCCTGATCTTTTCTCTAGTTCCTGAGTAATGCACCCAGCTACGTTTATACAGATATGTCCAAAATAGAGCTCTTGAGCTTCAACCTCAAGTCCATTTGGTTTGCCAATCAGTAATTAGGAATTACTAATGAAACCTCCCTGTCTATTATCCACAAAAATTCACTATTGACTCCTTCCACATGTCATTAAATAATTATTTCAAACATTAATTCCATGACAATGTAGAATTTTATGTTTGATTTAAAATTTATTTGCTCATCTTTTCGGGGTGTCTAAGTTGTTTCTAAGTTTCTGTTATTATATGTGATGTATATATTATATAAGTTCATTAATGTATTAAATAATATAGTATAGTAAGATCCTACCAATGTTAATGTAATGAGAATGGTTACAGGGCTGGATATTTTCCAGATAGCCCTTATGTAAATCATTTCATAAATTCCTCATGATTTCTCTACTGATAGTTTCAAACCTTCTAGAAGCCATATGTTGTATTTATAAAATTGGTCTTTGATGTAGGAAAATAATGGTGATACTAAAGGTTTTGATTACTTTCGAAACTAATGGTGTCAAATTTTCTCATTGTTTACACATTAGTAAATGTTTTCATCAGGAACTCAAGAAAATGTAATGCATGACAAACACTTAACCAATATGAACCTTGTAGAATTACTTACAACATTTAGGTTGCTCCTGGGGATCAAAAGTAAATGTCTCTTTTGTTGAATAGATCAAAGCAGACACTGTTTTGGTAAAATAATTCCTTAAAATTAAAAAGAATATTTGGAACATATAATAGATATGGGTAAAATATTTATAGTAATTATTTTTTTCTAAAAATAATTATCATCATAACAAGTACCACTGAGTGCTAACTATGGCTAGGAGTCATGCTAAGTGCTTTGCAGGTGTTTCCTCTTGATGATCTAATGCGACTGGTATTATTGTCATATTGCAGGGAAGAAAAATGAGTCTTATATGGTTCAAAATATTTATCCAGGGCTAGTGCTGACAAAGAGAACATACTTTTTGGTTATCTTTCTAGTATTTATTATTTTAAAATATTATTTAGAATACCAGATATAGCCAAATTCATTATTTTCTCAAAATAGAGAGTTCACTTAAAAAATATACACAGTGAAGATTCATCTTTATTATCTACATATTCTGTCTGAATCAATTTACTCATACTAATGGATTTTATAGGATTTTATTATAAATAATAATATATAATGATAAATGGATTTTACTAATGTGAAAAATGCAGCTCTCGAGCTCTTACATATCTGTGTTCTTACATATAACAAAGTAACATAATGAAAATTATAATTCTTTTACTACTTTACCAAATTTCTCTCTCTCAATTTCAAATTCCACTTTTTCTCAATTAGCACACTAACTTTCTTTTTGTAAATGAGGAAACAAAGGCCAGAGTGGTTACTTTTCTTTCTCAAAGCCAATAAATGGAGTCAAGGACAGATAATACTTGCAGGATGTAATCATCTGTAATCCCCACTGTACCCTGCTGCCACACGTGAGCATCTTCCTGACTAACGTTGGACTTCTTTATGATTCTATGGAAACCCATGCATTTTCAAATATCAAAAATCTCTATCACAGGCAAGTTACTGAAATATTTGAAGTGTAATCATTCTGTTTTTTGTATCTTCTACAGCTGCCATTTTCTGTAAATATTTATAGTCTCATTAATATTATTTAAATCAGGAAGCCACCTTTGGAGAAAGGACTTTATCTAGAACCACAAGTTTAAAACTCTCTAAACACTTCTCATCACAAGGGTTTTCTCTACTGATTTATTGAAAATATGGATAACACCTGACCTCAGTTATTTATATTGGTTTTTGCCCTGATTAAGGAAAGGCTGGCACTAAGTTTAAGTACAGAGAGCCTATACTCAGTTGTTTCTCTGCTGTAATAATTATTTTTACATTAAATAAATGATAAGTAAATATCTTCACTTTGAAAACTAATCAGATCACACAAATAAGGCAATGAACACTAGTCGAAGGCCCCTCCCTATATTTGTCATTCTTAGTGGTTTGTAGAGTGTACGTAGAGACCTGTTTCTACATATTTGCATCTATAATGCATGTTATGGTCAAAAACATATTCTATTGTGTTTTCCTGTAAATAAATGTAATCCAGTTGCAGTGTAATTCAAATGTAGTGTTTTACTATAAATAAATATATTCAAGTGACTATTATGTACACTCAGTAATATGTATGAGATCTTTCCAAATCAGTAAGTTTGGATCCATCACATTCATTTTTACTGCCACATAGAAATGTTGAAAATTTCTATTTGTGCTTTTTTCTGAATTTCAATTCCTCTAATGAAAGTCTCCATCTTGTCATCTATGATACAATCCTCCTAGAAGTCCATTTCCATAGTTTCTTATTTTTTCTTTTGTTTTTTAGTAATTTAAATTTGAATCCTGGTATGCCTATTATTTCTTTACTGAACATAAGTCCTGGTATGTTTAAAAAAAAAAAAAGAAGAAAATATCTGTGGCTGTAAATAACAACTTTCTTCCAGAGGAAAGTGTAGCTTACTCCAATCAGGAATTGGGTTTACTCATAGCACCATTTCAGTTGTGAGGAATTGTCTATTTTGATGCATCGTTACTCCTGGTGTGTAATTGGTCACATCTGAAGGTCTGGAGGATTTGCCATGTCTTTTCTACCCTAGCAGGCTCTGAGATTGATTTTTTTTTCTTCCTGGCTCTGGAGACTGATGATAGTTCTGTTTCATTTTTCAGACTCTATGATGCTTTGGCACATACTTCATCTGGAAAAAAGGTTATCTCACTATCTTCATTCACCTTCTTTTCAGTATCTTCACTCCTCAATTCTTCACTGTCTTGGTACCTGTCCGATACCTTCAAACATGTATTTTTCCTAGATTTTCTAGATTTTATCACATATGAGTTAGTCCTGCATATCCAGAAGTTCAAGCACCTTCACGTGGCTTTTAAATACTTAAAAATGTCCATATCAATGAATATCATAATCATATACCATTGGCACAAATAAAAATGTCAGCAATATTCTAGGTTGGATAAGAAATCATACACATTCACTGTCATTAATATTTTAAGATGTTTTAAATTGTATATTATATTTATAAGCAATTTAGTAATATGTATCAAATTTTGAAAGGCTTATATATTTTAAAAGGCTTATATATTTTGATTCAATATTTTCTCTTCCAAATATATATCTTAATTGGCACTTATCAAATGTGCTTTATAGTAAACTGGAAAATGAATTTCAGGACTCTTTATAGTAGCAAATTTGTATGAACTACCAGGATTCCATTACTAGTGGATTGATCTTATAAAGTTTTTGAATCTTATAAGGCAATACTATGTAGCTACTAAAATACAATCATGAACAAGAAAAATCCACAAGATATAATCTTTACAGTATATTAAATAAAAGGGAAAATTTTAGGACAGCATATTTAATATGCCATTATTTTTGGTTAAGGCTGTGCATTGATGTATAAGTGTTTGTGTTTGTATGCGGGCAATTGAAATAGTGATTGCCTCAAAGATAAGAATGGCGAAGGGAACTAGAAATCTTGAAATTAGGGATAAAAGGTCATCTTACTTTCCACTTTATTATTTACCTTTATATGCCACTCTCTGTATTTAACTTGTTTATTATTCACATTTATTCAATTAAAGTAGGATAATTTGCTTCTGAGTAGTAAAGTCAATCTAATCACTAGGCCTATAGAACTGACAAAGGAATTAGAGATTGATTTCATCTTGATTATCCCCTTAATTTCAGTGTTACAACAATATGTGTTATAATATCTAAGACCAATGATAGGTAGAGTCAACTCTATTTGGGTCATTTATATCTAAGTGGAGATGAGCAACTTAAGACTAATGATCAACATTCAATAAGGCTTTGTTTCACTAAGAGATTTATTGGATCATCTCATGACTTATGAAGATATAATAGTTAACATTTTAAGTTTTTGCTAATATATTAGTGTGACTATGTATTTCCTCTGATTTATTCAAAAAATTCCTACAAATCTTCATGGAAATTGTTCATGGGGATGAGCTTACCCTTTTTTACCTTTCTCAGGAACAAGTTTTTATATCACTGTTGACGAAGTTTTCCATGTTAATGTTAGCCGATGGCTACGTGGAGAGTACAAAGTTCAGAAAGTTTTCAAATGGTTTTTAGCCATCTGAAGGATTAGTGAAGAAATTTGTATATAGTTTATTAATCTAAAATCAAAATTAGTTGGCTTAATCAAGATTTTGGCTCAATATTTTGGATCAGGATTTTGAAATAAAACCAGATGCTTTCAAGGCTAATATTAAGACATAGAAGACCTTATGTTCTTTTGGTATGACAATATTATTTTACAATGTATTTGAAAAGAAAATAAGAATCAAACAAAAATATTCAAAGAAAATATATCTGAACTTCCTCATATTATCACAGTCCTTATAGACAACTAAAACATTACAAAATAAAATCGGCAGTATCGTTACACTTTTTAAAAAGACACAATTTTGTCCTTTGGATTTTGAATTATGTATTGCCACAGTTATTATGAAAATAGCACGGACACCACTGAGAAAGCTTAGTTCACCATCTCTAAGGTTACAGGAGGCAAATCCAGTTTAATATAGTGTGAGTTATTTAAGAGATTCTTAGTCTATTCCAACAGTGAAGAAACTAATTCATTAAATAATACAGCTAATCATTTTCTGCTTTAAAATACTGATTCTAGGTAAGTGATAAGTGGAAGAAAGTAGAGACAAAGGCACATAGCCATCACATGGAATAAGACATTCTAAAACCTAAAATCATAAATCTAGAAACTAAAGTTCTCTTAAAAGTCAATTATCTAATTCATACCTCCTTTGACACATGGCTTCATTTTGTTAATACACATGAAAGTATTAATTCTTTTTTGTATTTTCACCATTAAAAGAGAAGGTGTTTTGCATGCAGAAACAATTATAGTTTAATATATTTGTTTTGTACAAACTTCACCCAATTTTAAATAGAATTAAATGTCTTTATATATCATGATATTTGTTACACATTGGGTTTACTTAAAGCATCCTGGTTTTGATGAAATTAACCCACAGTCAAAAAAACAAGATCAATATTACATTAATATTCCACTTGTCAATAACTACTTTTGCTTTCATTTTCTTATTTACCTTTGCAAGTTAAAAACATATTTTGGCTTTAATTGTTTCAGCATAATGTATTGCCTTCTTGCAGATATTTTAGATTAGTATAAAGAAAAAAAATACCCTAAGAACTGATTGGGAATCTAGTCAATGTGAAGATAATTAGAATGACAAGTTCATCAGGAAATATGTTACTTATTATAATGACAGATAATTGCCTTTTTGAAGGTCATTTAATTTGGAATAGATGAAAACAAAAATTACATTCCATCACTCTGTTAAGTAATTGAAGTCAGTAGCTTTTTTTTTTCATTTCTACTAAAAATGGGAATAACAAGCAGAATAGCAAAAACTGAGAAAGAATAATATTTTCTGTGGTTATTGTTAAAATCTGTCTTTTTTAGATAGGAGATACTATTGAAACATTGTACATTTTAAACAAAACTATGGTACAAATATAACTTGATAAGAGATATTTACAGGATGTACTTTTTTTAAGGAGCAAAATTAAGTTCTATGACAGCAGAAATTTTGTCTGTTTTGTTTACCACTGTATCTACAACATCGAATATAGTGTCTGACATGTAGTACCTTCTTAATATATATTTGTAAGATAAATAAAATAATGTAAGTTAGCACCAGGGATTTTTGGTGTAACAAATTTTTATATGGTACTAATTAGTCTTAAACATATAACTTCTGTTTTTACGAAGAAATTATAATCACTTACTAATATTCGATATCTAGTTCAAGTTTCAATGAATTTCCATGCTTACAATGCTACAGTGGATTGAATAATGCCCCAGTCCCAAATTCACTCCTCCCAGGCCTTTTCATGTGACCTCACTTGTTAATTGGGTATTTTAACAGATATAATTAAGTTAAGAATGGCAAGAAGACATCACTTTGGATTTAGAGTGGCCCTTATAAAAAGAAAGGACATAGAGAGGCACTAAAGGAAAGCCATGTGAAGACAGAGGCAGAGATTGGAATTAGGCTGCCATAAACCAGTCTTGCCATTAGACTTATGGTAATTTGTTGTTGTAGCTCTAGGAAACTAATACAGATACAGAAAGCTAACGCATGCATTATTCTCACCCTTGCAATAACAGAAAATGTAGATCTATCTATAATTACGACTTTTATTAAATCCCTCAAAGCACTGAAGTTGCAAGGTATCTAACTAATCCAAAATCTAGGCAGACAGGTGGCACCAAGCAAAGACGGGAGGCAAATACTTGCAAATACTTGATTCCTTGGGGCAAACAACAGGAAGGTGCCATTTGAACCAGTAAGGACAATTCATCTAATGTTTATAAAGAATTGCTGAAGACTGACAGTGGCTTGTGTGAGAAAATAGAACACATGGAAGCGGTAGCCACAAGGGGAATTCAAAGGGACTTTCAGAATCTTTCTCAGTGAACTGACCAAGTGGCTATGAAAAAGATCAGAGGCGCAAAGAAAGCCAAGTGTAAGATTCCCGTGTGTTGCTCAGGTGTGTGGGGTTTGGGGTGAGCAGCAGACACAGTGGGAAAGACATATACCTGCCCTGGATACCGCATCGTTATCTCTACTTAAAACGATGGGAAAATAGCAGCAAATCCAGTCAACATTAGGGAGGGCACTGGCTGAGAAAAAACTGTATTTCAGAGAAGAGGAGGGAGAAGAAAATGTCCTGAGCCCAGACCACCAGAGAAGCCCTACTTCTGGGTGAGGAGCAGGATAAATAAGAAGCCCCATCTTCTAGATACACAGGTCATGCCTAAGATAGACGACAAACCAGAACGACAAAATCTCCCAGCCCTGTGCCAGCAAGTGCCAGAAATAAGCAGCAGCCATCTACTGCTGAGCGGGGTCAGAGCATGGAAAAAGAAGCTCTTTCTTCACATAAAAGGAAGACCTTGTGCTGAGGGTAGGGCAGAGATAGTGCAAAAAAAAAAAAAAAAAAAAAGAACCTCTTTGGCACACCAGGCCCCATCCTAAACACAAGATGAGCCCAGAGGACTATGAAGCTGTGAGGAATTGATAATAAGCATAAAAACAACAAATCCGAGGCTCAGCTCAACTGGCTAGACTGATTCATACACCCACACTATAGGCCTAGCATTAACGTGGTGTGGCCACAGAAAAAAAATTACTATTTATCTCAGTTTCATTGCTCTATAAAAGATGTCAGCTTTTAACAACAAATTGAAACACCCAAATAAACAAGAAAAAGCAACACACATTCAAGAGACAAAGCAATCAATAACATCAGTTTCAGCTTTGACCGAGAAGCTATTATCAGGTAGGGACTATAAAACAGCTGAGATTAATGTTAAATGCTTTAGTGTCAAAGGTGAAAAAATGCATAGGTAATTTTAATGAGAGATAGGAATTATAAGAAAATAAAGTATAATTTATAAAAATGAAAAGCTTGATAACACAAATGAAGAATGCCTTCAACAGACTCAGCAATAGATTTAGATACAACAACCAAAGCATGAACCACCAAAGAAAGAATATGATGAAATGGAATTCATAAAAAAGGAAGTCTTTCAAAGATATTGCTAAGAGAATTAAAAGACAAACCACAGACTGAAAGAAAATATTTACAAATAACCTATCTGATTAAAAAACTTATTTCTGAAATATATAAAGACCTCTTGCAACTCATTAATAAGAAACAAACCACCCAAGTGAAAATGAGTAAAGGACTTAAAGAGACCCTTCATCAAAGAAGATAAAAGAATGCCACTTAAAATCATGTTAAACATCATTAGTCTTTTAGGAAATGTAACTAAAAACAAAAAGTGATACCACTACACAATTATTAGAATGACTAAAACAAAAAAATATTGACAATATTCAAAAGAACTGGCAAGTACACAGAACAACTAGAACTCTCATATATTGCTGGTGAAAATACAAAATGTTACGGTCAAATTAGGCAATTTCTTAAAAAGTTAAAGATAACTTTTAGCATATCACCTAGTAATTTCACTCAAGGGGGATTGCTCAAGTAAAATGAAAATGTATGTTCATCCCAAACCAGTCTGTGATTTTATACAGCAACTTTATTTATAATCATCTGAACAAAAAATAACCCAAATGTCCCACAGCTAAGGAATGGGAAAACAAACTATTATATCTCCATTCAATGAAGTACTACCACTCAACAATCATAAAAATGGAATAAAGTATGGATACATTTAATGATTTGAATGAACCTGAAATGTATAATTCTAATGAAATAAGCCAGAATCAAAATATTGCATAGTGTATGATTCCACTAATATGACATCCTGCCTTTCTCTCTCATTTCATTCAGATCTTTTCTTGAAGTTCACTTCATCAGCAAGAGCTTGCTATATCATACAGTCTAAAACAGCTCCCACATTCCCATCATACTCTACTGCTTAACTATATTTTGCTTTCTATGCAGTCATTATGTATAGTAAATATTTACTCATTTGCTATATATATCCACCAGTTGAGGGTAGAATAATTTTTATCCCCATTTGCCTAGAATATATAGGTGCCCATTAAATGTTATTGAATAAATAAATGGTGAATACTGCAACATAAGGAGATTATTGATTAATGTTATGGCAGTAGTAGTTCCTATGTGATGATAGAAATTGGGTCTAAATATAAATCTAAGGACAGTGATCAGCTATGGGAAGACAAATTATAAACACAAACAAGAAGAAGGCTGTCTTTTGAATGTATTCTATTATTACAGTCACATAACTGGTGGGGACTAAGGACTATTTATATTATATATTCATATTATACTTCTAAGCCTCCTGGGAGTTTTCATGATAATATGGAAAGTTTATAGGTCATTATCTTTGCCTAAAAAGTTTACTTACTGAAAACTGAGAAATATTAGCCACAAGAGTCCACATTAAAAAAAAATCTGTATATTTAAACATAGATTAGTAAACACCAAATAAGGAAAGGTTGCCTCAATGTATCTTAAAAAATGTTTTCCATGATGCCTGCCTGCATTTAACATATTTTATGGAATGCACATTCCTGAGTTCCTAACCATATATATTAATTTATATCTCAAATAAAAGATTGAGAATTTCTTATTTTAATAAACTGCAAAATGGAGACAAGTTGTTGTAGAATATAGAGAGATGGTCTTCTGACTTACTTTATCAGGAAAACGTCAAATAACCAATTAAAAAGACTTTTATAAAAAAGTTCCTTGTATAAACGGGACAAGAACTGAGTAAAAAGCCTCCCTAAAATCATAATGGTCTTAAAATCAATCAGTAGGAAAGGAAAACAAGCACAATCACTTAATAAACAAAATTAGTGATGACCTGAAGATTTAATCACTTATTCAATGTGATAGAATTATGCAATATAGCTATTCCCTTTGAGACTATCTGGATTAAAACACATTTTACTTCATTTGATAATGCCCAATTTTAGTAATTAACAAATCTGACTCTTGGGAATGTTTCTCTTTTATCTAACTTAAATAGAGTAAACTAATAAGTAATTAGCTCATCAAAATGTCTTGTAAGGTGTAATCCCTAAATTCCATCTAGGTCCTTTTTATTCTGTTTGCATGACTAAGTGTTTATTTTAAGCTATTTTTAATTTTGTGAAACATATCCCAATTAAAGATAGATAAGTAAATGTTAGTAAATACTTAATTTAATATTAGTCCTCTTATTAATGGAATAATAAATAACCTTTTAACTCTTCAGAAGACAGCATTTCCTCCTTCAGTTTTCTAATTAACAAATTGCATAAGTCTGGTTTTCTTTAATAATTCCCCATTTATTTTATGTTTCAAAATTTTATTTTCTAAATAACTTCCATGGAAATTCTCTAAATGTAATACCTGGCTCATTCTTAAATTATGAAGCATATATAAATCTACCTGACTACTTCTGTCTTAGTCCCATCCTCTCCTATTTACAGGGCTTAGTGCAAAATGAAAATTCAAGTTTCTTGTTCAAAATCAGGGGTGGTAGGTTTGGTTGATACTAAGACATAACAAAGCCTTATCCCTGCTTCTGAAATCTGTTTCTTGACTTTTGATGGTATTTGTTATTTTAAAGTTGTTTTAAGCAAAAAAAAAAAAAAAAACCTAGAAATTTAAATTATTAGCATATGTTTGTTCATTGCATTCTTTTTATATGCAATGCTAGCTTTAAATGCAAATAGAGCAGTTAAATCATATGAAAAGTTATCCAATTACATTTTGTAGTTTGTCTTTAAACAAGCTGCTGGTACTCCATCCAGCAGACCAGAACTGACAAATACAAGCCAAACTCAGGAGGTTGAAAAGAGAAAGAAAAAAGTCCCTCAGGCATGGCATCTGTTCAAAAAGGGCTCCCCCGACACGAGAATACTCAGTAGGAGTGAGAATACTCACCGGCTAATGCAAGTCCTCATAGTCATGGGCACCCGGCCCTTGTCCTCAGGACTTGAGATTGCTCATTGCCAACAGCTACCAGGTTCTGCCTCATGCCAGCCTCTGCACTCACATGCTTCAGAGCCAGGCATCTCCCCTTCCCACCAACCACAACACAATCCATGATGGCAGGCCCGTGACACCAAAGACCTTTAATCTTCCATGACTGGATGCACTAGTTATCTGGAATAGAAGCAGACAAGAGGATTGCCCTCACCAAGACTGGCTGGTATCCTGTCAATCATGCCAGTACTGCCAGCTTCCACCCAAACTGCTCCAGAGCACACATCCTGACCCCAACACTCCCTGTGATAATTCCTAATACTCCCACAAGGTCAGAGGTTGACAACAGAATGATAGCTTCCTTCCCCCAAACCTTACTTGGTTCCTGCCTGGGACGCAGGGCCCAGAGGAATACCAGGCAGTAGGAGAGTGGGTGGCTAAACCATTCTGGAGTGGCAGAGAACAACAAGAACAGGACCTCATGTGAGCCCAGGCTCCAAACACCTGGCACATGGTCACGGTTCCATCAGATTTCACCTACAAATCACAAGTTCAAAGGTAAAATGAGTAATAATTCCAAAAGGGTAATAGCAGAACATTAAACTAATATGGGTCATTTTTAAACATCAGGTATTATGTAACTGCACAGTTCCCATACCACGAAGCAGTTCATGTTCTCATTTAACTGTATTCAAATTTTTGATGCACAAAAAGAATTTATAATAGCTGTGAGATTTTACTTTTGAGTGTTTTTACACTGGTGAATATTAAACTTTCTTCTCAGTGTATAGAGTACTTTTGTGCATTTCTTGTAGGACAAATTTGTCTAGTGGTAACAAATTCCCTTAGTGTGCACTTGTCTAGGAGAGATTTGATTTCTCCCTTATTTATGAAACTTATTTTTACAGGATAAAAAATGCTTGTCTGGCAGATATTCTGTTTAAGAACACTAAAGATGGGACCCCAGTTCATTTTGGCTTGTAAGGGTTTTCTGCTGAGAAGTCTGATGTTATTCTACTAGCTTTATCTTTATAAGTTATTTGATGCTTTTGTCTTTCAGCTTATAAGATTTTCTCCTTCACGTTGACTTTGGCCAGACTGATGACTATGTTCCTTGGTGATGTCCTATTTGCAATGAACATGATGACTGGAATACTATGTTACGTATCAATATTAACATTGAATATAAATAGTCTAAATGACCAACTTAAAAGATATAGGTTGACTGAGCAGATTTTTAAAAACACTCAAATATCTGCTGTCTTCAAGAAACCCATTTAACTCATAAATACTCTCACAGACTTAGGATAAAGGGGTTAAAAAATCATTCCACATAAAAAAACAAAAGCAAACAGGAGTAGCTATTCTTCTATCAGATAAAACAGACTTCAAATCAACAACAGTAAAGAAAAGATAAAGGTGGTCATTATAAAATGATAAAGGGATCAGTTCAGCAAGAAGATATAACAATCATAAATATATATGACCTAACACTGAAGTTCTCAGATTTACAAAATAAATACTGATAGACCTAAGAGAGGAAACAAACAGAAACACAATAATACTGAAGTACTTTAACAATTCACTGATAGAACTAGACAGATCATTGAAGCAGAAAATCAACAAAGAAACTCTTGACTTAAATGAGACTCAAGAGAAAATGGACCTAGCAGACATTTATAAAATATTCTACCTTAAAGTTGCAAAATATATTTTCTTCTCATAAGCTCCTGGGACATTTTCCAAGAAAGGCCATATTTTAGGCCACAAAACAATGTTCAACAAACTTATAACATTTAAATCATACTATGTGTCTTCTCAGACCACAGTGGAATAAAACTAGAAATCAATCCCAAGAGGAATGCTCAAAACTAAACAAATATATGGAAATCAAACAACTTGCTGTGGAACGATCTTTGGGTCAATGATAAAATCAAGATGGAAATCAAACAAACTTTTGAATTGTATGACAGTGATGACACAAGCTACCAAAATCTCCAGTATATAGCAAAGACAGTGCTAAGAAGAAGGTTCATAGCCTAAGTGCCTACATCAAAAGGACAGAAAGCTAATAAATTAACAATCTAATATCACACCTCAGAGAACTAAAAAAGCAAGAAAAAATCAAACCCAAAGCTAGCAGAAGACAAGGAATAACAAAGATCAGAGCAGAATTAAATGAAATTGAAACCAATAAATAATACAAAGGATCAATTAAATGAAAAGTTAATTCTTTGAAAAGATGAACAAAATTGACAGACCACTGGCTAGATTAACCCAGAAGGGAAGAGAGAATATTCAAATAAGCTAAGTCAGAAATGAAAAAGGAGACATTATAACTAATACCATAGAAATATTGTCCAAGACTACTACAAATACTTCTATTTATATAAACTAGAAAATCTAAATAAAATGGATAAATTTTTGGAAACACACAACCTCCTAAGCTTGCATGAGGTAAAAATTCAAATCCTGAACAAATGATGAGTAGTAAAATTGAATTGGTAATAAACAATCTCCTAACTACAACAACAACAAAAGCCCAGGACCAGATGGATTACAGCCAAATTCTACCAGTCCCACAAAGAAGAACTGATACCTATCCTACTGAAACTGTTCTATAACATCCAGAAGGAGGGCATCCATCCTAGCTCATGCTATGAACCCAAGCCAGTATCACAATGATACCAAAACCAGAAAAGGACATAACAAAAAAAGAAAACTGCAGACCAATACCTGTCATGAAAGTAGGTGCAAAAATCCTCAACAAAATGCTAGCAAACTGAATTCAACAGCACATCAAGAAAATAATTCACCATGATCAAGTTGTTTCAACCCAGGAATGCAAGGATTGTTCATTATATTAAAATCAATAAATATGTTGTACCACATAGACAGAATTAAAAACAAAAAAAACCTATGATCATTTCAATAGTGCACAAAAGGCATTCTATAAAATTCAGCAACTCTTCATGATGAAAACCCATAATAAACTAGGCATAGAAGGAACATACCTAAAAATAATAAAAACTATACATGAAAAAGCCACAGCTAACATCATGCTGAATAGGGTAAAATTGAAAGCATTCTCCCTAAGAACTGGAACAAGACAAAGATATCCATACTCACCACTTCTATTCAACATAGTACTGGAAGTCCTAGCCAGAGCAATCAGGCAAGAGAAAGAAATAAAGGGCATCTAAATCATATAAGAGGAGGTCAAACTATCCCTGTTTGACAATGATATGATCTTATATCTAGACAATCCTAAAGATGCATCTAAAAGACTCCTAGAACTGATAAATAATTGCAGTAAAGTACCAGTTTACAAAATTAATGTACACAACTCAGTAGTGTTTCTATACATTAATAATAACCAAACTCAGAATTAAGTCAAGAACTCAACACCATTTACAATAGCTGCAATAAATAAATAAATAAATACTTAGGAATATACTTAACCAAGGAAGTGAAACATCTCCCCAAGGAAAACTATAAAATGCTGGTGAAAGAAATCACTGAAGACACAAACAAATGGAAAAACATCCCATGCTCATGGGCTGTAAGAATCAATATTGTTAAAACATCCATACTACCCAAAGCGATTTACAGATTCAATCCAATTCTCATCAAAATACCAAGGAATTTTTCACAGAATTAGAATAAACAATCATAAAATTCATATGGAATCAAAAATAGTCAAAGCACTCATAAGGAAAAAGAATAAATCTGGAGGCATCACATTACCCAACTTAAAATTACACTACAAGGCTTCAGTATAAAAAATCCAGCATGGTACTAGTATAAATGTAGACACATACCTCAATGAAAGAGAATAGAGAACCCAAAAATAAAACCATAACCTACAACCAACTGATCTTCAACAAAGTAAATAAGAATATACACTGGGGAAAGGGCAACCTATTCAACTCTTCAACAAATGTTACTGGGAAAATTAGAGAGCCACATGAAGAAAAATGAAACTGCATCCCTATATCTCACCATCCACAAAAATTAACTCAAGATGAATTAGACTTAAATGTAAAACCTGATACCATAAACATTTCAGAAGAAAACTTAAGAAAAACTCTTCTGGACATTGGCCCAGACAAAACAATTATGACTAATAACCCAAAAGCAAATACAACAAAAACAAAAATAAATAAAAGGGACTTAGTTAAACTAAAAAGTTTCTCCACCACAAAAGAAATAACCCAACAGAATAAATAGACAACCTCCAGATCAGAGGAAACTATTCACAATCTATACATCCAATAAAGGACATTAGATCCAGAATCTATAAGAAACTCAAATTAGCAAGAAAAAAAACAAATAACACTATTAAAGCATGGACAAAAACATGAACAGATATTTTTCAAAAGAAGATATACAAATGGACAACAAAACACATGAAAAACAATGCTCAATATCACTAACCATCAGGGAAATTGAAACCATAATGAGATGCCACTTTATCTCTGTCAAGATGGGCATTAATAATAAGTAAAACAAAAAAATAGATGTTAGCATGGATGAAGTGAAAAGGGAATGCTTACGTATTGTTGCTGGGAATATAAATTAGTACAACCTGTATAGAAAATAGTATGGATATTTCTCAAAGAACTAAAAGTAGAGCTACCATTTGACCCAGCAATCTCACTACTATATACCTAGCCAAAGGAAATGAAGTCATTATATCAAAAAGACAAATGAACTCACATATTCATCACAACACAATTCATAGTTGTAAAGATATGAAATCAACCTAAATGCCCCTCAGCTGGTGAGTGGATAATGAAAATATGGTGTGTGTGTGTGTATATAGCGTATGTGTGGGTGTACACACACACATACACACACACCATGGAGTACTACTGAACCATAAAAAATAACGAAATAGTGTCTTTTGCAGCAACTTGGGTGGAACTGGAAGCCATAGTCCTAAGTGAAATGTCTCAGGAATGGAAAAACAAATACTGCATGTACTCACTTATAAGTGAGAGCTAAGCAGTGGGTATACTTGGTCATATAGAGTGGTTAATGGATTTTGAGAACTCAGAAAGGGGGAGGGCAAGAGGGACTGAGAAATCAAAAATTACCCATTGAGTATAATGTATACTGTTCGGGTGACAGATAAACTAAAAGCCCATTATACAATTCATCCATGTATCAAAAAATCCTCTCATACTCTGTTATCTACTGAAATTTTTAAAAGAGAGTGAGAAAATTTTTTAAAAGAGAGAGAGAAAAAAAGTTCTTAACATAATTCCTCCAGTGGCCACCATCTGTTTCATCACTTCCTAAAATTCAAACTTGTTGAAAATTTGCTAACACTCTTTTAATTTCCTTAAACTCTACTATTTTGTAAGCTAATCCACTATAGTTGCAGGTCTACAAAAATCATTCTTTTTAGGATAACAATAATCTCAATGCCCCCAAATCCAACGAGAATTTTTTGATCACCTCAGAATATCAGTCGCTTTTCTTCAGCGGCTTCTATTCTGTTTCTATGGCCACACATTTCTAGGTTTCTTCCTCCGAGTCTGAGTTTGCATCTCCATATTTCTTTGTTGCCATAACCTCTATTACCCAACTTTTCGATACATAGTTTCCTAAAGATTCATTCTAAAGCCTTGATATCTTTTTATTGTATTTCCTCTCTTTTAAAACAATTTTCATCCTTGGACATATTTTTGATGACTTCCAAATTTAGATTTTTATCCCAGATCTCACCTTAGAATATCAATGCTACCAATATCTTTACTCCTATGTCTAGAAGATGACTCATGGGAATCGATATCAAGATCTGCCTGAGTCCTTCTTCAGTCTTCCCTCTCCCATTGAATTATATCACTCTCCATTTACTTGCTAAAGCTAGAAACCTCATAGTCAGGCCATCTAGCTCCACCTTATTCATGTCCCACATTCAATTCTGTAACAGATTCTCTCACTTTTAATTCCCAGATATCTCCCTAAATCTCTAACTTCTTTCCTATAGTTATCTTTACTGTCCCCCACGTTCCTATGTTGAAATCCTTACCCTCAAGGTGATGGAATTGGAAGGAGTAATCTTTGGTCTGTGATTAGGTCCTGAGAAACAACCCTCATAAATGGGATTAGAGCTCTCACAAAAGAGGCTTCAGAAAACAGCCTTGCCTCTTCTACTGTGTGAGGACATAGTGAGAACACATCCTTTATGAACCAGTAAGTGGGTCCTCACCAGACACTGAATCTGCTAGAAACTTATTTAATCTTGGACTTTCCAGCCTCCAGAACTAGAAGAAATATATTTTTTCCCTAACACCCCAAGTTTATGGTATTTTGTTATATCAGCCTGAATAGACTAAGATTGATTTCATCATGTTAATCTAAGCAACACTTATTTCTCACCTAGGTGACTATAATGGTTTCTTAACTGTTGCCCATTTTCATTTTGTTATCCAACATTGTAACCAAAGTGGTCCTTTGCAAAATATAGAATTAATTATATCTGTTCTCTTCCTAAAACCCTTCCTTGACCTCCTTCTGATTCCAATACATATAAAAAACTAACATACGTATCTTGAACACTATTGTAATAAGCATAATAATCGCTCCCAAAGATGCCTATGTCCTAATCCTTAGAACCTGTGAATATGTTAGTTTAACATGCAAAAAAGGATTTTGCAGAAACGATTATGATAAAGATATTTAGATGGGGATATTATACAGGATTATCCAGACAGGCCAAATATAATTGCAGGATCCTTAAAAGACTCAGAGAAGGAGATGTGGCAATAAAAGTAGAGAATTACAGTGTGCAGTATAATACTCCACTAGCCATTGTTGGCTTTGAAGGTGGAGAGGTGTGGCCATGAGCCAAGGAATGGGCTTGACGTCTAGAAGCTGGGAAGGGCTGGAAAACACATTGACCCTAGAGCCTCCACAATGAAGAGAATTCTACCATAACTTTGACTTTGAGCAAATGAGACACATTCTATAACTGATAGATAATAAATGTGTTCTTTTAAGTCACTAAAGTTTATTGTAGTTTGTTACAGCAGCAATAGAAAACTAATAAAATATTGAAAAAAGTATACTGTATAAACACTTTAATTTAATCTTTATATTTTGATACAGATTTCCCTGCTTCCTTTTTTACATGTAATTTAATTAGTCCATAATAAAAATTTATTATATGAAACAAAGACCTTGATTTGTCCTCCATTAAACAATGAGACAAACAATATTTTTGAAAAAAGGATTTCTTAAAGTTGAGTTTCCCAGTAAAGTTTTTTGACTACATGTTTTTCCTTATTCAATTGATCAAAGGCATATGATATTGGTCCAATTTGCTATTAAATTATGGTACAGAGGACTCATTATTTTTCACATCTAACTATTTCGCATTTAAATTAACATGAGCAAAGTTGCATAGCCTGCAGAAAATGCCAGATGGGAAATAGTAGGAAAGATATGCTAAAGTATCTTTTGTAAGGCAACTTTTTAAATTTGATAACTGCCAATTACTTTTCTGTGGGGGAGGAGGCAACACACGTAACCTAAACATTTGTACTCCCATAATATACTGAAATAAAAGAAAAGAAAAGAATGCTTCGGATTATTTAAAAATGGCTTCTTTCCCCCTCCACCTGCTGGAAACACCCCTAACTCACTTAGGGTAAACCTACATTGCTGTGGCATGATAGTTTGCTTATTTCTCATATTTGTGAAGCATCTTGGTGTTATTTTAAAAGATAGTTAATAGATGTCCTTATTGTAATCTCATTATTTGCTCAATTTAAATCTTATGGAAAAAATCCAATCACACAAAAAAACTAAATTATGTGACACAGTAGCATCAGATCTGAAATGTTTCCAAATCTGTAGCTAAGACTTGACACTGTCCCTGTAGCAAAAATGAACAATATGAGAGAGATTAGAGATACTTATTCTAAAGATTTATCAACTATTCAAAACTTGTAGAGATAGCTAATTAATTCAGGCAATTTAAATTATAGAGATATTCTATTTTTTTACAGAATAATTATTTTTGTTCTTTGTCTTTGTATTTTATATTTTCAAATACTTGTTGGTTTCTACTGATAATGAATTCCCAGGTATCCTTCAATTTTAGCACATGAATCAATACATACTTAGTAATATGCATCCTATTTAAGTCATATATTGAATTTTATTATGTATTGAAGGACAGACTTTACCTGTCTGCCATGTAAAGAGCTTAGACGTCTTCACTCAGTCCAACAAGTAAAAAGATGAACAAACTGAAAATTCAATAACTCTTCTTAGATTCATAAGAGAAATGAGGTCACAGAGCAGCCCACTATTTCGAAAGATTGGAAATATTGGCAGATACAGAACATCATAACCTACTAGAGCAGAAAACTACAAACAGAAATCTCCTCATGAACTAGGGCAGGAAAACCTGAACTGTAATTGACAAACTGCTAGAGAAGAAAGGTAGACGAGCCTGAAAGACAAAAATTCCAGAGAACCCAGTCATGAGGTGGGGCCATCACATTTTTAGGAGTTTTACCTCTAGAAACTCTATCAGCCTCTGACAGTGATATCAAAAGAAACAATCTTATTGTGTTTCCAGCAGGTAGAGGGGGAAAGAAGCCATTTTGAAATAATCCGAAGCATTCTTTTCTTTTCTTTTCTTTCAGTATATTATGGGGGTACATGTTTAGGTTACGTGTGTTGCCTCCCTCCTCCCCTCACCCCACCCCCCAGTCAGAGCTTCAAGCGTGTCCATCCCCTAGATGGTGTGCATCGCACTCATTATGTTTGTATGCACCCATCCCCTCCTCCTCACTCCCATCTGCCCGATTCCCTATAAATGTTATTCCTATATGTCCACTTAGGTGCTGATCAGTTAATACCAATTTGCTGGTGAGTACATGTGGTCTTGTTTTGCCATTCTTGGGATACTTCACTTAATAGAATGGGTTTCAGCTCTAGCCAGAAAAATACAAGAGATGCTATATCACCATTGTTTCTTATAGCTGAATAGTACTCCATGGTGTACATATACCACATTTTATTAATCCACTCATGTATTGATGGACACCTGGGTTATTTCCACAGATTTGCAATTGTGAATTGTGCTGCTATAAACATTCGAGTGCATGTGTCTTTTTTATAGAGTGTCTTTTGTTCTTTTGGGTAGATGCCCAGTAATGGGATTCCTGGATCAAATGGTAGATCTACTTGTATCACTTTAAGGTATCTCCATATTGCTTTCCACAGAGGTTGAACTAGTTTGCAGTCCCACCAGCAGTGTAGGAGTGTTCCTATCTGTCCACATCCACACCAACATTTATTGTCTTGGGACTTTTTGATAAAAGCCATTCTCACTGGAGATAAGTGATATCTTATTGTGGTTTTGATTTGCAATTCCCTGATGATTAGAGATGTTGAGCATTTTTTCATATGCTTGTTGGCCATTATACTGTCTTCTTTTGAAAGTTTCTGTTCGTGTCCTTTGCCCACTTTTTGAGAGGGTTGTTTGATTTTTTCTTGCTGATTTTCCTGAGTTCTAAATAGGTTGTAGTTATCAGCCCTTTATTGTATGTGTAGCATGTTTTCTCCTATTCTGTAGGTTGTTTTGTTCTTAACAAGGCTGGCCCTTAGGAGAAACTATTTTACCCAAGTCTAGCCTGCTGGGGTACCATGAAAACCTAACTGATGTGGGGGAAGGGATATACTCAACTCCAGCTCCCTCCAGCCATCCTGTCCATGAAAGGGGAAGACGGAAGCTGAGAAAAATGGGGAGTTACAGTTCAGGGGCACAGGCTCACAAAAAGATTGAGACCTACATAGACTATAAAACTCTTGCTTTCTCCCTATATCTTACCACTATGTAGTTACAGGCCTATTTACTAAAGTTCCTTTTATTCAGTACATCATGTTCACTTTCCAACAAAAAAATGATAAGGTATAATAAGAGGCAACACACACACACACACACACACACACACACAGTTTGAAGAGACTGAAAAGGATCCGAACCAAAGTTTGATTTGGCAGGGATATTAGAATTATCACAAAAAAAGAAAGGAAGAAACATAAAAACTATGATTAATATGCTGAGGGCTTTAAGGGAAAAAGTAGGCAATGTGTAAGAACAGATGGATAATATAAATAGAGAGTTGGAAACTCTAAGACAGACTTGAAAAAATGCTAGAGATTAAAAACATTGTCACAAAAATGAAGAATGCCTTTGATGGAACTCATTAGGAGACTGGACTCAGCCGAGAAAAGAACTGCTGAGCTTGAGGATATGACAATAGAAACTTCCAAAACTAAAAAAAAATACAATTGGAGAAACACAAACAGAATATTCAAGAACTGTGGGACAACTCCAAAAGTTATAATGTGTAGAATCTAAAACTTTTGACCATAATTGTGAAAAGTCAATACTAGCAGGCTCAGTAGGGATAATAGACTTAAAACATATCCATCTGTTGGACTCAGAAGATATGTGGTTTACTGATGGTAATAGTGTGGTAATTGATGGACATTGGAGAACTGTGTATGCAGTGGTCTCCTGTCTTATACTCAGGTTCTCAAGAGCGGCTCCTTACACCAAATACCTCGGCTCAAAAAGGCGAGCTAATAGCTCTGAGACGGGCACTGGAATTGGCCCAGGACAGGAGAGTAAACATACACAGTGACAGTAAATATGCCTCCTAGATTCTCTGTGCACATGGTTAAATTTGGAAGGAGAGAGAGCTATTCTCAGCCAGAAACTCCCCAAATAAACATGGAGAGGAAGTTCAGAAACTTTTATAGGACGTGTATTTACCAACAGGAATCTCAGTCATACAATGTAGCGGACACCAACAAGAGGGGGATATAGCACAATGAAACAATAAAGCTAACCAGGAAGCCAAAAGTGTGGCAAGAGAGAAGGAGTTTGCATCTCCACGGTGCTGCTGGTTTTGCCCACGCCGTTGGAAGCACAAGACAGGCTGATCTACTAGAAGAGGGAGAACTGCGCCAAGGACAAGGGATGGTGGGAGCAAGAAGGAAGGCCCTTCATCCTCTTCAATATACACTTCCATCATGCCCTCCATGTTGGGGGTAGGTCTTGAAAAATCCTGTTAGAAAAAAATGGTAATTATCCAAGGATTAGACACGTTGGTCAAACAAGTAACTGCGTCATGCTACCTGTGTATTCAAAACAAACAAACAAAAACTTTCAACATTGCAATATTTAGAGTTAAAATAAAGAAAGATGAACTAGTAACTGAGAGCAAGAAATGCCCACTGAGGCAAGAGGAAAGTCAGATAAATGTGGTCTCACAGAGTGAAGAGAAGAAGAGATTCATAAAGAAGGAGGGGAAACTGTGATCAGTGATGCTAAGGGGCCAAGTCAAATTGAGAAAAGGAGTAATTATTGGATAGAACAAGATGGAGTCCACAGATAATCTGCATTTTCAATGGAACTGCGGAGGCAGAACCTACATTGGAGTGGGTTGAAGAGAGACTTTAAACTGCTGTAGCTTGGACAGATGCAGGAATCCCAGACTCTCCTCCAAGTATATCAAACTACTAAATAAAATTACAAACAAGTAACCAAAAATGTATATCTGGACTTAAAAGAAGAAAAGGAAATAGTTTTCAGATACTCATAAACAATAATAAGAAACACAGAGCTACCAGGCTGTATGTCCTAAAGGCTGGGATCATAGTGCTCCCACAGGAGTATGTATTGAGGCTATTTGACCCAGGCCCAGCCAGTAGTTAGAATAAGACTCCCTGCCTAAAGCCAGATGCTGGTAAATTACTATATAACGCAGAACTGAAATGAGAAAATATTCTTAACAAGCCTAGGGTTTTGACTTGGAAAAAAAGCTACCCTGAAAAATAATGCAACAATGATCTTGCATTGGGCAGCAGGTGGTGGACCCAAATTTAACATGGAAACCTCAAGCTGAGACACAAATAGAAAGCAGTGTAAAAATGTAAAGTGCCAAAGATATATGTTTTAGGTAATTGTAAAACTACCTTGTAAATATAAGCATAAGTACAACAAATGTGTTTGAGGCTCAAAAAAAAAGCTTCTTCTAAAAATAAGGGCAAAAAAAAAAAATTAGAGTGTAGGAGGAAACTGACCACTAAAAAAAGGCACAAAATGGGAGGGTCTATGCAGAAGAACTATGAATAACAAAACAATTTAGAGAGTCTTAAAAGGTATACATTTTTAAAAATAATATATTTAACTTGAAGCTCTGACTTGAGGGGGGATGGGGACATGGGCAATATAACCTTAATACTTGTACCCCCATAATACACTAAAGTAAAAAAATAATATATTTCAGAATAAAATTAATTAAGCAAGAATGGAATATTATTAAAAATTGACAGGTCATTTATGAAAGGACAGAGTCTGATTTTAGGAGAGAAAAATTAGAATTTTTATAATACTTGATAGTCAAGTTAAAGAGCAGTTTAGACACAGTTGAAGATAAAATTAGTAAATTTGAAGAGAGATATAAGAAAATCAAGCACAGTGTATTACAGAGAAATAAATGGATGAACATGACAAAATAAAATGTAAGACATATGCAAGAATAATCTGTTCATACATATAAAAATAGGAATTAAGGAATTATAAATAGATATGAGAAAGGCAGTACTTGAAAATGACTGAGAATTCTATAGAATTGAAGAGCTCAAATCCTTGTGCTGCAATGTGAGGGGTAAAAACAGGTATTTTAAAAGAAGAATGCCGGAGGAAAAGGTCCTCAAGAGACTGCTAGAAACCAGCTAAGAAAAAGAAGTTAAAGAACATACAGAAAAAGGGGTGAGATTATTGGGATCATAAATTCAGTATTCAAAGAATCTAAAGCGAAATACTGGGAGGTGAGAGGTGGTAGAATATTGGGCTTTAGTAGAAAATGTACAGAACAGGATGCTGGTGAGAATCCAAGATAAGAGGGCTCATCTTGTACCCTTGGGCTTTGGGAAGAAGCTCCTCACCCTCAGGGGTGTGAGACATGATAGGCTTTCAAAGGAAGTTGGGCAATTAGTAAAAGTTATATCTTAGTACAAACTTAATAAAGTAAGGCATCTCTCCTTAGCTTGCAATGAGGAGACATTTAGGAATGAAGTATCAAGATTATTTTTGCAAATGCACAAGGCAGATGACAGCCTCTGCAGAATGTTTTTTTCAGGTGTATTTTGATGAAGATAAGGGGCGTCAAAGGGTATCAAGCAAAGTCTCTTCTATAAATTATCACGAGATGGTTTCTTGGGTGTAAGACAGTGAGATTTTATTGCATATACCTTCAAGTGAATAGTACCTTGAAATCCATCTGTTCATTACCATGTCCTACTTTTAGCAGAAAAGTTCTCATTCACTTCAAATAAATTATATAACTTAAGAGCAAAGTAGTAGGTGACCACAAAAAAGAGTTTAATTTTAAATATAGGCTCTGATTATTAAAAATACCAATTTAGTTTTCTTCTCTTTTTTTAGCAGTGGCTTAGCTAGAAACCCATCGGAATATTATACCAAAGTAATTACTTTTTCAGACATTAAGCACCATGGGGAAGGGAGTTTAATAATCAGCTCATTGTAAACAAGCTGTATGACTCGGGTAGTAAAATGTCACTCAACTTCTGCCATGTTGTTGTTTATGATGCAATTACCTTATTAAGATTTGTTTGGTTCATTTTAAAGATCAATAGTGTATGCTCATGAGAAAATTGCAATTAAAAAGAGCTGGACTTCTTCCAACATAGTTCAAATGAAATCAATAATTTCACAATTTCAAAACCTTGATTTCATCAAATTATGATCTATTTTAATTGAAATTTTTTTCTAAAATGCTTAAATGTTAATTATCTTAAATTATAATAACTTTAAAATTGACTTTGAAATTGGAAATGAAAAATAATTTAATTCATTTATGCTCTCTGTATTATGGTTTTCAGGAGAAACAGAATTAATATGTAGATATAGCTGTAGATAGATTGATATATAAAAATAGATTTAATATGAGGGATTGACTCATATAATTAAGGGGGCCGAACAGTTTCACAATCTGCCATCTGCAAGCTGGAGGCCCAGGAAAGCTGGTGATATAGTTCTAGTGCAAACCTGAAGGCCTGGGAACTAGGAAGCCAATGGTGTAAGTCCTAGTCTGAGTCTAAAGGCCTGAGAACCAACAGCACTGATATCCAAGGACGGGAGCTGGTAGATTTCTCAGCTAAAGCACAGATGGTGAATTCACCCTTCCTCTGTCTTTTGGTACTATTTGGGCCCTCAAGGGATAGGATTGGTGAAGGCAGATCATCCTTAGTCTACAGAGTCAAATGCTAATCTCTTCCTGAAACACCCTCTCAGACACATCCATACATAATGCTGTGCCAGCTATCTGTGCATCCCTCAGATCAGCTGGTAATAATTAATTAATTATCATGGTCTCATCCCTCTTTAGATGTATTAGTGCCTGATATTATGCAATGGTTTCCTTCCATTTTGTTTTTATGTTTGAACTTTGAATCCTTATGTAGGGGCACAATATCATTCATCATATTCGATGAATGAAAGTTAAAATGAAAGTACGAATTCTCACTATGTTTTCCCATGATTTTCCTAACCATGCATTTATCAGTAGCCTCCTGATTTGTATCCTTGTTAACAATTTCTTTCTACCATCATCATTAGCCTGGCCTCTTTTATACCTGAAATGATTAAAAATTATGACACTTGATCATTTTTTCTTTTCCCATTTAGGGAATTGAGATTTAGGCTATCTCGCTTCTCTGATAAAATATAGTATACTATATAAGGCATGCCAGTGTTATCTCGATACAGAAAATTACTTTAGAACATTTCATATTTTTGCTATTATACCTGTTATAGGGATTTGTAAATTTATACTAATCACTTCTTAGGTTGGACCGTGGAAGCCTTGATGTATCATGCTCAGCTAGTGACAGGTTTTTAATACCATCTCTATATGAGTGAAAAGTGTTGCTTCCTGCTAATTGGTGATGAGTAGTAACTGTTAGGCAGAATTGTCTAAAGGTCCCTTCTCACTGTCTCATAAAGTTTTTAATGGTGAAGTTTCAATGGCTACTAACTGTAAAGTGATTAGCAGTTAATAAGGATCAGTAATCCTTACTTCTTTTGACTTGCCTTGTGATCTCTACTTCAGGTATTATTTTTCTTCTTCTGAGCTTGAATTGCATCTTGTTCTTCCTTTATGCCAACTTTTAAATTCTAGTTTCTTAAGATTTTTAAATTATTGTATTATTTTTTCCTTATAAGTTTCTAAATGTTGTTCTACTGATATATTTATGTTGGCATCATACTAAAGAGTAGGTCAATATTAAAATAAGTGTTTTGGGAACACCTGTCTAAAGATACTTACAAAAGCATGAAGCATATTCATAATTGTATGTGATTACATTATCTCCTAATAACCCTCATTATAACCCCAGTTATCTTTGTATCTTTCTATTTTTTAGCTTCCACATAAGGTAAATTACAAAGTCATGCATGTCTTATTTATAAAATATCTCCTAAATCTGTTTCTCTTCTTTAGCCCATTTTTACTGTCTAATATCAAATCCTAGTCATCAATTTACAAATGGTTTTCCAGTCTTTTCTCCAAACAAGACATATATTTTCTTTACAGAATTAAGATATTAAAGTATTAATCTTATCATTGATTCCAATGTTAAACAAACAAAAAATTATTAGGATATCCTAACATGTGCTCCATCTATCTGCAATTTCCCATTCTACCTTCATCTCTCAAAAGTTTATACCTTATACTTAACCACACCAAATGGTGAATTCATTTCTAGTCACATAAATAATTTTAATATTTTATGAAATAAAATATGAAAATATTTTATTTTTTTGTATTTTGTAGAAAATATTTTATATTTTCTACAGTGACAGCATTTGGAGTTTCCATTTCATGGAATGCCTTTAACTGAACTGCTATACCAGGTGTATTTGCTTCATTCTTAAAGCTCCTCATCATTTGTCTCTCTTTTCAATGGATTGGTCACCTTCCCCATCGACATACACAATCTCCCCAGAAAAGCCTTCTGTTAATCACATGTGATTATTTTTCTTTTTTTTTTTTTTTACCAAGTGATTATTTTTCAATTCCCTATTCTCTTGCCCACCCTTATCTACCTTTATAGTAATGATCAGTACCTCAAATCATATAATTATTTATCTTTTAAAAATTGTTTTCCTCATGAAATTATAAGCTCTAAAGAGTAGGGACTTTGTGTTTATTATTGATTTATTCCCAAATTTATTTCTCTTAAAATGATGTGTGGTAGAATACAGCGTAAGTTTTGACCAACTGCACTCAATGTTAAGGCAAATATCTATATACAGTTATATTTTTTAGATTGATTACTGGAATACTATAGTATATTAGTAGTCATAATCCTTTGTTAGATTTTATGAACACTAATGTAGGAAAAAAATTTAAGTACCATAAGTGTTTTGTTCTAGTAGTAAATATTGAGTTTATATTAATTTTAAAATCATAATTAGTACCATGTTATAAAATAATATATCATGTTATTTAAACATTACTATTTCCATTGATCATTTTTATTCTCTATTTGGTACTCATTGTTCATTTACTTCTCTCATAATCACATCAAATATTAAAAACAAATTATTTTCAATAAAATATATTGTATTTCCTTCTTTGAAAGAAAAAATAATGAATATATGCTCAAATATTAATGACTACATTATTATCTGAATGAAAGATATCTTAATATTGCTTTAGGGAAGCTAAAATTGCTATGCTAGGCTTTATTATACTTCATTTCTGAATATTACTTGAAAGGAATCTTATACAGAAGACCCAAAGGCAATCACAGCAACAATAAAAATAAATAAATGGGACCTGATCAAACTAAAAAGCTTCTGCACAGCCAAAGAAACTGTCATGAAAGCAAACAGACAACCTACAGAATGGGAGACAATGTTTGCATACTATACATCCGATAAAGGGCTGATAACTCCAAATTATTTAGAACTCAGGAAAAACAGCAAGAAAAAAAGCAAACAACTCTATCAAAAAATGGGCCAAGGACAGGAACAGAAACTTTTCAAAAGAAGACAGAATAATGGCCAACAAACATATGAAAAAATGCTTGACATCTCTAATCATCAGGGAAATGCAAATCAAAACCACAATGAGATATCACTTATCTCCAGTGAGAATGGCTTTTGTCAAAAAGTCCCAAAACAATAAATGTTGGCGTGGATGTGGAGAGACAGGAACACTTCTACACTGCTGGTGGGACTGTAAACTAGTGCAGCCTCTGTGGAAAGCAATATGGAGATACCTCAAAGCGATACAAGAAGATCTACCATTTGATCCAGGAATCCCATTACTAGGCATCTACCCAAAAGAACAAAAGACATTCTATTATAAAACTGAATTAATGTTTAGAATGTTGCCGTGTTAGAAATTTAGTGAATACTTATGTCACATATACATTAAATATACTTTATACATACTTTAAATAAAGTACATTTGTACATTTTGGAGTTTTTATCCAGAATTTTCTGCTCAGTATCTGAGGTCACAGGCTTCGGATACAAACCTTGTAACCTGGGGTGAGTGTGGTCTATAAGGCACACGGACGCATTGATATAAGGAGATTAACTCATGTTCTCATATCTGAACAGTTTCTTCTTACCTCCTTCCAGGAATCTCAGCACACAGGCAAGAAATCTTTTTGATTTCTTAATCGTGAATAAAACTTACATCAATTTCTTTCAAGCATACTGTGTGGCGTGCCAGCATTTCCTCCTTGTGAAGCATGTTAAGCAGGAGGCCGTATCTCACAATTGATATACATTTTAAATTGCCTGACTTGCTTGCAGCTATTGACTGAGACATACATTTGATCAGATACAAAAAATTATAGTGAAGCAACACTGTAAAAACTAGCTTTATTGCCTTCTCCTGCAATTACTATGTTCATTCTTTGCAACTACTGAGATTTAACTGTATTTGAACTTGCTTTGTAGTAAATGTTTTCAATGAGATGAGGCAGCAAAATCCATTATATGTTTCTCCATAGACTCATAATAACTCCATTGCAGTTTTCAAGTCTTATGTTAAAAGATGTCTGTAACATCAGCAACACACAGACTGAATGGATTTAACAGAAAAAAAAATATCAATCAAATAACAAAAATTAGTGCTGAATTATGTTTGGTTAACACATTATTTTATGCAACATTTCAGGTATGTCTAAGAAAAGAGGAAAGAAATTTTTCATAAGCAAAACAAAACAAAAAGTATAATTATTTTAGCAATTATATTTATTTTAATCCAATGTCCATAATATGGTTTTGTGTGACATCACTGAAATAAACAAAGAATTTTGTCTATAACATTTGTAGGTACATTTTTAAATCTGCTAGATCTACTCAATAAAATTCCATGCTTAAAATTATTTTTCCTAAGGTTTTCCATGTCATAAAGATTACTGTTCTCTATGTGATTATATATATAACATAAATCAAAATTATAGACATTTGATTTTTTCCTAAGTAGTTTTTTCATTTCCTTTTTTTCTATAAAAGCTTTATTTGTTCTCCCTTTCTTATTATCACATGTTATATTATTATAACATTCTTTAAATAGTATTCAGAAATTTGTGGTCTCTATATTCTAACCTTGAAAGTACAGAAAACCTTTCTGCTAACATTTTTCTGAATTGTTTTTATCTAATGCTTACATAGTTTTAAAGGTAAGGACTATTGTGACTATTGCATGCATAAATATGAGTGTATAAACTTCAAAACTATGAGAACTCTGGTGTCAGTAAGATAAGTGGTTTTGTTGAATTTCATGAAGGATTTCTCTAAAACGTTCACATTAGTTTAAGAACAATAGTAAAAATAAACTTTTACTCATTTTTCTATTAGTGAACATTGGCATTTCATTTTGTCATAGCATATTATCATTTATTTAATATTTACAAAAAATATCTGATATTTCATTTAAATATTCATCACTAACTCAGATCTCTCACCCTTAAGTTTTGTGTTACCACTTTGCCATTTGTACTGAAATGATCAAACCTCACTGAAAATGTAATACAAATAAACCAGCCCTTATAGTTTGGCAACCATGAAAGCAAAAATCACAGGCCTCTATTTTCTAATATTTATATCACTCTTCCAAGAGGCAACTACTTTTAACTGTTTTTGAGTTTCAATGTTATGTAGTTTTCTCCAAACTCTAAATGAATACATTTCATTATTTTTTAGTTTGATGAAAAAATAATTTATCTTATTTTCTCTACCATAGAATAAGAAAATTAACCGATTTTTTCTCACTATACTTCTCCTACTTTCTTCCTGTATCTAATTAAGAGTTTTATTAATATTTTGGTTTTTATATTATTATATTTATAATTGTAGAAATACACACTAATCGTGTGTCTTAATCTTTTAAGTTTGATCAATATTTTTTGATTGTACAAAATTAGGACATTACTATATCCACCTGTTTATCTCTCCTATTGTTATAAATTACATTGTCTAGTACAAGAGTAGATAGCTAACTGATTTGAGGTCAGTTTGATCATGTTCTGGAAGTAATTCATGTATGTGCCACTAGAATCCACTCTACAGTTATCAAAATATTTCATTAAGTACCTGTGTTAAATTCGTTGTGGCTTAAAATATCTACAGTAGATTCTGTTCTGTTCACTGAATATAGGCTAATATTGTTATATAAGCTCTATAAGTTTATCATGTAATTTAAAAAAAAGAAAAAAGTATTATGTATATAAATTATATGCATAATAAAGCAGTGACATTTCAATCATCATTCATTTGCCTCTAAATGGAGACTGTTCCAAAAGTCACAACCAAAAATATTCTCCCTTGTTTTCCGTCTCTCTCTAGCTCCCTCTATTGATCATTCTCTCTCTCTCTCTCTCTCTCTCTCTCTCTCTCTTTCTCGCTCTCCCTCTTTCTCCCTATTCTCTGCTTATACAAATTTTGTGATGTAGAAATATTCTCTTGAAAATTTTAATTAAATGATTACATATTTTTGCCACTCTATTCTCTCTTATTCTTTACTCTTGTTGATTGTGAATACAGAGAATTGTCTCAGGCTATTCAGGCTATATTCTTGTATCCTTGATATTATGAGGGTTTTTTTTTTTTTTCCTTTTCTAGTTAATGTTACCATAATTTCAATTATATTTGAGGAAAGAAGGCACTGAAACTTGATACTTAATATTACATCTTGAACTACTGTTAGTTATTATTTTTATATTCACATAAATATAAAAACAAATGTATCTTACAAATACTAGCTCTCCTCTATGTTAACCATTTATTTTATTTATTTATTTTTCTTTTTTTTAAATTTCAGCATATTATGGGGGTACAGATTTTAAGGTTTCAATAAATGCCCTTTCCCCCCTCCCCCCACAAGTCTGAGTTTCCAGCATGACCATCCCCCAGATGGTACACATCTCACTCATTATGTATGTATATACCCGCCCCCCTCCCTCCTCCCCCCTGCCCAATACCCTATTACTGTAGTACCTATGTGTCCACTTAGGTGCTGCTCAGTTAATACCAGTTTGCTGGTGAATATATGTAGTGATTGTTTTTCCATTCTTGGGATACTTCACTTAGTAGTATGGGTTCCAGCTCTAACCAGGAATATATAAGATGTGCTATATCACCGTTGTTTCTTAGAGCTGAATA